>KK113902.1:0-11753 GCA_000611955.2 Stegodyphus mimosarum
AAATTAACTTTCAGTTTTGTGCACCGAAAACGTTTTCTTTCTGCCCACTGGCGATTTGCTTGTTTTCGAGCAGAAAGCCTAATTTTATTGAAAAATTTATTTAAAACTGTTTTTCACCGTGTTTCTTGTCTTAGGGTTTTCTGTGTTGCAAGAAGTGAATTGATTGAATGAGAAAAATATGTGTAACAGAATTCAAGGAAAATAATTTTAAATGAAGTACACCAAAAACGTGTCTAATTAAATCGGTCGTACAAGAAACTCATATGGTGGTCACATCAGATATTTCTTTTTTAATCAGAGAGCGTCTCATTAGCTGTAACGTTTCCCTAAAGGGCAAAAATGAAGAGTTTACACTACATGCAAAGATTTTTTCATGCGAAACCCAATTTCAAAATGAGCAATTAAAATTACACCTTCGACTGAAAAATGTGCTATTTTTCGAAAGAGAAACATTTCGAGAAGAAGTACCATACAGAAATTACATTTCTTTAAATATTGATCCTAGACATGTACAGTGCAAAAAAAAAAAAAAAAAAAAAAAAAAAGAGAACAGAATGGGACATTTCTATATCTCCCGTTCTACTGGGCCGATTGATGAAATTCAAACTGCGTTTTCCATGTCTCGAAAACGCGACTTAAGATATATATTAGATTTATATATAACTTTGTTCTATATAGGTATTTTGACTCAAAATGGGACTTTTCCCGAAATAACATACCAATATTTTTCCATAATTCGAATCTACGACTCAAATTATGACTAAATATTAAATTTTATAAAAATTTGGGGCGAAATTTACGGAGAAATTCAAAAATTTAACTTGGCGCATTTTTTTTAGTTTGAGCCAAGAATAATTCACTTGGCTAACTTCTTAATATATGGCAACCCATTTTCCTTTCCCTTCCATTGTGCAGGACCGGAAAAAAAAGTCCCTTCGTTCTAACCTTTTTACATTGAGGACGAGAGGAAAAAAGTCACGTCGTTCTTACTTTCAAATAATTTTAACGAAGTGCGTAAACCACAGTTTCGATATTATCGCTTTCAACAAATATACAAAATTTCAAAACGCGCCAATATATAAATTCACGTATATCTTGGGAAATTTTGAATAAAAAGGTCTAATTTTTTGCAGCTATGCTTAGAAATACATCTACTTAAGGTGATTGTAAAAATTTTATAGGTTATAATTCAAGAGTTTTTTCGAAAAATGTATAAAAATAATTTTAAAATACAAATTTTAAATATAAATCATAAAAAATGGGTGAATTTTATTTGGAATGAACCTAAATTTCGAACTTGTAGGAAGGAATCAAATAAGTTTCATAAAAAAAGAGATATTAATAAATACATACCAAACTGAATTAACATTGAGCAGCTAAAATTTTGAGAGCTAAACTTTTAAAAACTACTCATGCGATTTTGTACAAAACTTGGCAATTTGGTGTAATTTGAGTCGTAGAATCGAAATATGGAAAAAAATTGGCATGTGATTTCGGAAAAAGTCCGATTTTGTGTCAAAGTACCTATATTTGAACAATGCTACATATAAATCTAATACATGCCTTAAGTCGCGCTTTCGAGACATGAAAAACGCAATTTGAATTTCGTCAATCGGCCCAGTAGAACGGGAGGTGTAGAACTGCTCCCCCTTTTTTTGCTCAGTGTACATCAAACTATGTTTTTTACTTTATACTAACTTCATTTTTAATCTATTGTTTCATTATATCCAATGTAATGTTTAAGTTTTTCTAATAGTATATGTGAATAATATTTTAGAGTAATCATATTTCCGAACTACTGTTATTGCCTTATTGATTTTACTTCGTTCCATCATTGTAAATTTAGCGAAACCTTAAAAATATACTCTTAAAAGAGCTTTAAAAATTAATATACTTAACAATTTAAAACTAATTAAAATTTAAAATATGTAAATTTTCTGTACCTCTCCTTTCGCATTTTGGCGAACAAGAGGGGGCTCGAAATCTTCACTTGTCCCCAAGCGATGAAAACCCCAGCTACGCCTCTGATTGTCTCTTTCCTTTTTTTTTTTGGCCTTGCTTCTATCATGTTATGTATTTACAAATATTATTTAATTTTTTTTAATTGCTGCTGTAAAAAATGGACTGATTAGTTGTGCGAAACTGTTTACTGCAATCATTGGCATTTCTTCGTAAACTCTGCTTGGCACTGGTTAATCGCACGCGGATCTCCTCACGAACACTCCTAGATTTTTCTAGCTAGACTTGACTGGTGGCAGACTAATCATCTCGTTCGGTTCAATGTCATCTTTACTTGATGAAGTTATGAGGAGAGTTTCATTCACCTTAGAACTTATGATATGGCCATTAATTGCTATCATCATCCTACACATCTTTAACCTGCTGATAAGCATTGGAAACTTACAAGTATTCTAAAATCTTCAACGTTGTTATACCGGGCTAGCGAATTCTCGCGGGACCCGCCAACTGCGAATACTTTTCGCTTGAACCAACAGTCCATGGATACGTTGAAGATAAGGAAACCTTAATGTAAGGTGACCATACATCCCAAATTTTCAGTCCCTGTCTCGAATTATTACAACTCGTGTTTTGGTCCCGAATTTATAGCATTTATCCCGAATTGTCGGAAAAACAGTAGTGTGAGAAGGTAAAAGTTTAATTGCATATACTTATTTAAGAAGTGTATATTGCAAATTGAGAATACGAGCGTAAGTTAAGAGAACGCCTGCCATACCTGCCGCATAAACAGGAGATTCCTCAGCTGCCGTTTATCTTAGAAAAAAAATTAATGTGGGAGTTATATTTCTGATTCCTGTGTTTTTCTCCCCAGCCCCCACATACACGGAATTTTTACTCATAGCCCACACTTGCAGTTCAGACTTTCATTCACAGACAGCACTGCAATTTTTAATTGATGTATTAATTCGATTGTGATATGAATTTATAGTACATACATATATTTTCTAATTATAAACGGTGCATTACATACGGCAGTACGTATTCATCCCCTTACGCATTATTACATGGCATCTAAAAATAATTCTTTTGTCATTTGCTGAAGTTTCATTGAAGATATATTCACGTAAAATCATCTTTCTTTTTTTACATTTAGATCGTAAAATTTTTACTCCGTTGTCATTTTGATTTTTCGTATAAGTTAAATTTTTTTTTTAAATCTGCCGAAACGATGACATGTAATGATGTTTTCTGTTTGGTAACGACATATATATTTTTATTTATCAACGGTCCATTACATACGTGCTAAGGGTATGTTTTACAACAGTTTAATTTATTACTTATTTTTACCATCGAGTTTTAGTAATGGGTTCAGAAAAAAAGAAAGTTTACATTTAACGAAGACCTAAATAAAGAATACCCGTTTGTTTAAAAAACTATAAGCGGTTCCGATGAATGATGCAATACTTTGTGTCAACACGTTCTTCAAAATTTTCAATAAGCCATGGTGGACGTACAGATGATAAACTTCATGTAAATAGTAATAAGCATAAAATATCAAACACTACTGCTGCATCTACCTCGCTATTAAAGAATTTCTTCAAACAGAAGAAAATGGGTGATGAAGAAGAATTAGCTGCAGCAGCAGGTACTTTTGCATGCTGGTACTATTTGCAACAACCGTAGCTTTAGGTCTATGGATTGTACGTCCAAGCTGCTTCAAGGTGTTTATCATTTCCCCCCTTTTCCGCCTAAAGAGCTCGCTTTGACTCGCGGTGTATAATGATTATGAATCAAATTCATCACCTATTCAACCGTTCGCAGAAGAGTACGTCCCAGGAAGCCCACTCCTGGTTTCTCGTCGGGACGGCATCGGAGCCAGAGGGGGAGGCTGTAACAAATCAAAAACTGTATTTTCTCCCTCCATTTTGGGGCCCACCAGCAGCCGAGCGGTAAAGACGCTGAACACTGGTAGAATACCGCGAACGGGCTGGCTGCATGGGCGCTCTCGTGGTTTTCCCCATGTGCAACGTATATACGAGCCAGTTTCCCTTAGAAAGTCCTCCACGAAGGCATCCCTCCCTTTAGGCAGATAGCCCTTGTGTGCTTTGCCATAATTGAATAACCTAACCTAACCTAACCTAACCCTCCATTTTGAACTCGCAAAGGGACTTTGCTCTCCTCCCTCCTAAAGTTTGAATTTGGACTGCGGCGCCTTCGGCGAACAGCAGAAAAACGATTGCGTAGTATTCTTCGGATGCATCGTGGTATAATATTATGTAATCTTGACGGAGTTGTAAATATTACGCTTATAATTTTGTTATGTGAATTAGTTGAACTGGAACTGATCTGGTAACCAACAAAATGATTAAGATGTCGTGCGTGTTCGAGAGGGCCAGGTTCGAATCCTGGCGAGAGCATTGCACATTTTTCATATCTCCTGTTTCAAAAAGAACCTAATAACTTTACAGTGGCGCCCAAAATAAAAGGTGATGGACAATAATTCGTTAATATTTATAGCTGTGTGAGAAACTTCTGGGTATTCTGCATGAATCTAAAACAAAAAATTTACTAGCTCCTCTTAAATTTAGATTTTAATTTCAAATCTGTTAACATATCGATAAATTGTTTTCTTTCCTTCACTGGCAAGTCGTATGATTTATCGTAGTTATCGAATGGATTTTTTTATCCAATCAATACTTAGTTTTTTTCTTCTGAGACACATTCTAGGTGCTCTATTGTAAATTGTAACTGTTGTGCTAAACTGAATTCATTTTCATCAGAAAACTGTTCATTTTTGCAAAGCATTGCATTTAATTTTCTTTGAAATATGATGAACAGTTGTGAAAACAGTTCTAAAACTAATGTGTCTTTATATTTTTTAGTTCATCAACAACAGCAAACTTTTTGTGAATGGTGTAAAATTTTCTTTTCACTCACGGAACCCTGGGTTTTTACCCATGGAACCCCGATTCTCCGCGAGACCCCTGGTATATAGTAATTCGACGATTAAATAAGTGAAACTACGAGGCCTCTAACAATGATAAATTTTAAATGAAAATTAACAAACAAAAATATATTGAAATTGACTGCAATTATTTTTATATTCTAAGTCATTTTCAGTACTATCATTTCATGTTCTTTGAGCTATTGAAATGCTATAATATAATTTGTAAGTTGAAATTCCACGATTAAGTCACATACGAGGGAAAATGCTATGAAAGTTTAAAAAATATTTTACAGTTCATTGACTGAAACCATATGCGACTTAAAAAAGGATTTTCATATGCTTTATTTTATACATTTAATCTATAGAATGCGAAAAAATGAGAAAATACCTGCCTTTGAACACAGAAAAATACCTCTTTCTAATCCGGCGGAAGATTGCATCAAATTCATTTGATTTAGGAATGCGATTTCTCAAACGAAAGAAACAGTGAATTTTTTATTTCAAATTGCATATTGCTAGCAACTGCACAATAGCTGAAACTGTGGAAATACAGGTTTATTTATTTATTTATTTTTTAAGACTGACACTACTCAGAGCCATCTGTAGCTCGATCTATCGGCTGAATTGCCACCAGATTTCAGAGGAGACTAATGACGACAAGAAAAAAAAAAAAAGAGTCCGGGTAAAAAAAATCAGTTCCGAAATTTGCCGATAGGAGAAAATCTAGAGTTGTTCTAATCAACATAACTGAAAATTTGCATGAAACGCAGGTAAAATTTGAAAATGCAAATGCTTCGTTGCGTAAACGACAACAGTATCAGTAAATTTAGTTCTATAAAGATAAGCGAAACATACCGAAGGTAATTCCAAATATTAGCGCGTCTTTCGGCGCATATAACCATTAAGGTTTTACGCCAAGAAACCCACTACTACCACTACTGAATATTAGCTGAGTTCAACATACGTCTTTACTTTACCTTTAGCGCACATTACTTATGGAGCACATGTTCATCAATCGAACGCAGCCGTAGCTCTTCATCAGTCTGGAAGTCATAACAAATTGAGGTTCTTTATTAATTAATGTATTAGAAGGCATAATTAAGAAGTCTCAAGAAACAAGATGCGTAGACGTTCACTTTGGTAGAGGACAGAAACCGGTGTTTGAAGAGATAGTTACTGATGTTACGACTGCAGTCGCGAAGGCACCCATAGAATCATTTCTGACAATAGTATTACCCGGGAAATTGTGTGACAACTGGATTTGAATCTTTCAAAGGTACGGCAGTATTTGCGAACAACTCTTCATTTCTAGCCATTCAAAATAAGCCGCGTGCAAATTTAAAACAAATTATGATAAATGGGTGGATTCTGCTCTAACATTTTTTTCCAGGATGCAGGTTGGCGAAGCTAGCCGTGAAGAATTTTGTAGGAAGATGAGGCCCATTTTCACGTAAATGGGATTGTTAACACTCGCAGTTCTCAAATTTGGGCATCCGAACAACTCCACGCAGTTCAGAAAATTTCATTGAATTCACCAAAAACACTGCTAGATGTGGCCTCACAACAGATTTCATCAGAGGACCATTATCTTTTGAAAACATTACTCTAACAGGACTGTATATCTGCAAGGACCCGCGCCGACAATAGGTGAAGGGTCGTGCGGCGCACGACGGCGCCGGGAGATTATTAAAACGAGCAGTCCGTCTCGCTACCTGGCTGAACAGGAAAATTCTTGTCTCATTTGAACGGAATTCCGCGGGTCGACTTAGGTAAAACCTGGGAAGCTACTGATTAGGATTTGTACCTAGACAGTGTCGGCCACGGGTGTTTAAAATCAATCTCCACAGAACTGACGTCATCGCTGGCGATGGCTGTTTCAGGCTTGTCAGTGACCATATGGTACTGTTTTGTCTGTTGCGTTGGTTGTGGTGGAGCTATATAGTCAGATACCGGGGCGAAACATTCCAGTCGGTTGAGTTGGGGAATTCAGCTGGCCTTTAAATTGGTTGAGATTTCCAGTGGCAGTCTGGAGGCTCAAAACTGCATATTCATGTATTTCCTTGGTTTCTCCCTGGGGGCGTCTAAAGCCGATGTCTGTATACCATGATGTGTGCTAGCGGGCCGGATTGGTGGCCCGGTGTGTCTGACAGTGTTCAAGTGACTTCGTTCTGCTGTCCGGGGTCCGTCCCGTCTTGGAGGGATGGTAAAACATCTGTTGACAGCAGATGTTTTACCATCCCTCCAAGACGGGACGTGGAATGTAAGTAGCTGAGAATTCCTGTCGACTCAGCTCGTCGGCTCGACCGATAGGGTAGAATCCTCTTGAATCGCCTCTATGGGTTGGGGCGTTTAACGGTGTTAAAGCAGCCTCGAGCTTGCCAGGTCTGAATAGGCCTTTCTCCTAACACACTATCTTATTTGATCAAAAGTTATAACCAGGGCAGGAGTCCGTCTCTGGTGTTCTTTTCTGTTTTATTTACGTGAAAATACGTGATGCCGATGCGTATGTAAGGGCAGATGCATTCGACAAATTGCTTAATCCTTATTTTGTCTACTGTTGCAATCGTAGTAATTTGTGAAACATTTATATTTTTTTCTGATTTTTTTGTCATTGCTTGTTGTTATTGCTATTGTACATAAAAAAAGGTAAGTGCAGTTACATATTATGTTAAATTTAGGTTAACCTTTTTAATCGGAAAAGACGCGATTTGAGCATAATTTCTAAAGTCTTTAATAAGAACGTTGTTCGTCGTTCACCAGTCGTATCTATTGTAACACAAAATGCTAAAAACCTTTCTTCATTGCTCTTGTCTGTATTTTCTAAATTAAGATACCTCATACAAATTGATATCTGCTCTTGATGGCTGGCATCAGGGGTACAGTCAAGTAAAAAAGAAAAAAATAGGCTAATTGTTTCATTTTGAATACTATCTCCAAGTAATGAAGCATATTTGTTTGAGTTTGAATTTTATTAGTATATACAGACATGACAGGGTCAAATTTTGTGATCATTTCTATACACTTTAAAAAATTATTTCTTTCGAACAATGTTTTACTGGAACCAAGGAAGTTTTGTTCGGCTAAAAACTGAAAGGCATAGCTAATTCTTTTAATAACATCGCGCCAATGCTTAGTCTCTTTTTTAAATAAATTTTGAAATTCCGAATCAACAGGTTTATTCTTTCTTAATCGTTCTAAGGAATCGGACCAAAGATGTAGATTCCGGAAATGCATTTTATTTTTTTTTCCTGCTCATTTAAGTGGTTTCAATCATTAAATTTAGAACTACACAATTTTACGTTGCTGAAACTGTTAGAAATTTTGCAACAAAAACAATAAACAATTTCAGCAGAATTTAGCAACCAATTCCTTTTAACTCTTCCGTTGTTTGAGAAGACTCGACGAAAGTACACCTAAAAAATCTTACGTCCATTTTTGTCTTTTGGGAAATTGAAACTGAAAACCAGGTTTTGATTAGTATCCAGGACCATTTTCTATTAAGGCTTGAACTTGGGATGGCAGTAATGGGCTTGGGGTTAATCCGGAATCATCAGGCTCAAGTAAATGCGTAACTACTGTAGAAGTTGTAGATTTCACTAGTATTTCTTCTGTTTTTCGACTGGCTGCATTGAAGTTAAAGGTCCCCGCTCGGGCGGAAACACTTTCTAACTATTTCTGATTATTAGGTTCTTTTGGTAATTTCAATGGTAGCTGAGATGTTGATGGACAACTAGTACTACTAGCGTCAGCTTGGGTATTCTCTGGGTTTTGGAAAAACTGAGTAATTTTAAAGTCCTGGTTTATTAAGTCTTCCTCTCACTTTCTTTTTCTTCATTAAAATCTGATACCCAGACAGTTTTTTCTGTTTTTCTTCCGACATCTGGGGAAAAATGGAAGCAGAAAAGTGGAAGTAAAAATAAAAGTAGAAAATAACTATTATAAGACCTATTTCGTAAAACACTTCTTCAAAACACTCGGTCACTGTTTGAAATATTTTACCTTACTTCTGAAAAACTGAGTGTATCTTAAACCACTGCTTGGAAAATATATGAACTATTAGATCAATACCAAATAATTCAAGGAGGTGATGGTACTGTTTTGTTTATTAAAGTAAATAAATCAAATTTAAAGTATCTATTTAAGACGTAATGAAGTACGAAACATTTTCCTTCGTTTCTCCGTATAGCTAAAAATCGAAAACTGGCCAGTTTTTGATTTCAGAATACCTTGTATATTTTCACTTCACTTAAATCTCAAATATGTACACTGGTGTGTAAAAATTAAGGACGAGACGGTTTTTTTAATATAACTTTGTACAAAAGCTTTCCAAATCGACACATTTAATACCGTAAGATCCCCAATACGTAAGGACATGAGTAATGTAAGCAACACTTACTAAAAGAGAAATCAGAGGGATAAAAAGAAGCTTTATTGAAAAAGTAGCATGGAGCGCAATGCGACTGAAGGCCGAAACATTCCTGTGATGGGTGTTCAGCAAGAAACATCCGGTCTTTAATAGGGGATATGATCTCCCCTGACTGCTAGGCAGGTTTCACATCATTTGTGCATGCTGGATATGTGGTTGTTAATGAGCTGTTGAGACACTGCTGCTCGTTCCTCTTGTAGCACCAATCGCAGTTTCGGAATCGTTACTGGCGATAAACCTAGAAAATCCCATACATGCTCGATGGGATTGAGATCCGGAGATCGTGCCGGCCAATCCATACGTTCAATATCCTCACTCTCTAAGAGCTGTTCGGCAGCTACTGTGCGATGACATGGTGCATTGTCGTCCATGAAAAGGAACTGCGGACCCATAGCGCCTCTAAAAAGGACGCACATATGGAAGAAGAATCTCGTCACAATAACGGGTCCCGTTGACTGAACCTGCGTCCAAGATGTGAAGGTCTGTACGACTACCAAGCATGATGCCTCCCCAAACGAGAACACCGCCACCTCCATACCTGTCCCTTTCAATGATGTTCGAGGGATGATTGCGGCTTCCCCGCTCTCTCCAGATGAGTATGCGATGAGAATCGCTACTCAGACTGAATCTGCTCTCATCTGTAAAGAGTACTCGTCCCCATTCATTGTCTCTCCAATTCCGGTGTTCCCGGCACCACAGAGAACGCCTTCTCCGATGGGCAGGCGTTAGAGGTACACACCGTACAGGGCGTCGTGCAAACAGACCACCACCGTGCAGTCTTCTGGCCACGGTAAAACGCGATATCGGTCGTCCAGTCGCCTGTGTCGTGTGTCTAGCGATTTCTCCCGCTGTCTGCCGCCTGTTTCTTCTGGCCTGTAAGGCAATATACCGGTCATCTGCGGGTGTGGTTCCTCGTGGACGACCACTACTAAACCCCCGGATAGCTGTTCCTGTAGTTTGAAATTGTCTCCAAAGTCGTGAAACGATGCTGTGAGCAATTCCGAACTCTGCAGCCACACTTGTCACACTGCAGCCTTCCTCCAACTTCCCAATGATTTGACCTCGGGTAAAAGCATCCAGATGTCGTCTAACAGATTGATTATTCGCCATTTCTCGCTGAGGCAGCAACTCGGTGTGATTTTAACTGCTATATGGCGTGCAATCACTTTGCCAGAAATACTGATCTTACACCGACAACACGCTTTATACTACTCAGACACTCCCCCATTACGTCTACCTGCATATCTGCGCATGTGCTACCGTACATCACCTTACTTAATCTCCTGATTGCTCTTTCTGTCCGCTCTGCCTCTTCGTTCAGCTGATATGCTAATTTTTCGACTTCGTCCTTAATTTTTGCACACCACTGTATATTTTAATTGCGGTGGTACTCCGTAAATATACCAATCTTTTCTTCATGAAAGATAATCATTTTTAATTTAATAAAAAATAGTCCATGTTAAAAAAAAAAAACATTTTTCGAGTAATTATGCTCAAATCGTGGTTTTTCTGAATTAAAAAGCTAATCTAAATTTAACAAAATATGTAACTGCACTTACCTTTTCTTTATGTAGAATAACAATAACAAGAAGCAATCACCAAAAAATATCAGAAAAAAGATAAATGCTGCACAAGTTGCAACGATTGCAACAGTAGACACAAGATGAGGATTAAGCAATTTGTCGAAAGCGTTTACTGCGCCGGCCTCTACCCTTTATACGCATCGGGATCACGTATTTTTGTTCACATATATTTACAAGATCAGCTCAACTATGTCAAAAACTGTAAAAAGCATTAATTGATAAAAATCAAAGCGATATAAATAGTATAGAACTTATGTATAAACTGAAGCTTTTGCAAACTTTTGGAGGCAATGTAATACCGCCGGTTGAAACTCTAACGTCCCAACGGACCGCCAGTGTAAACGCAACTTAAGCTATATCATTGCTAGCAACATAGCGGTGTGCTGAAAGGAATTTATTTTGGATATATCCCTAGATATCAGCCCTAGAGCTTTTTTTGTGCCCTGTTGTAATCACAATTTGAACCTTGTTCTAAACTACGCTGCGAACAACAATTTATTCACTACAAGCTTATTAAATATGTAAATTAATTTGTTTTTAATTTTAAGATAATAAATAATGTTCAGCAATATATTTGGTATCCAATGCGTTTAGTATATTATTTCGCTTCGCTTGAGGTATTTTTTTTTGTATGGCATGTTGTTGTTGACTAATATTCACTTCTCTAACTTATAGTCAGCCTAAGCCCTCGAAATTTCTCGTGGCAAGGAGCGTAAGATACGCCTGCCGTTGGCAACAACCTTGAGCAACTTACAGCTGACAGTGCGATTTAGCTCAGTTCCCCCCCAATTTTGATAGAGAGCACCGAGGGTACGAATCCGAGCGTCTCGCACCCCTT
>KK113902.1:11814-29678 GCA_000611955.2 Stegodyphus mimosarum
CAACCTCTCGAGAGGAGTTTCGGCTCGGCGCACAGTTACAGTGCCCGCATGCCGCACGGACAGTATACATTTACAAACATTCACGCCTTCTCCGGGATTCGAACCCAGGCCCTTCGGCGAGGCAGTCAGCAACGCTAACCACTACACCGGTTGGGCGGCTTTTTATAACATAAATATATGTATAATTTTTCAATAAATGTGTTTGAGTGTGGTTTTTAATAAAGCACAAAATGTTTGCATATTTACACGAATATAAAGATATATTCCCCCTCCCCCCATATTAAGGTGCTCGCTAGACATTTCCCCGATGCACCGTAACCACGCAAAGGTATCATGATATACTCACTGTTTTGTTGTTCCACAACTTCAGCAGAGTCATTTGCTGTACCAGGTAACTTTTATGCAGGATGGAGCGCCGCCGCGCGTTGGTCCATCGGTACAGCGGCTGTTGCGTAATTACAGAAGAAAGAGTCTAAGTCGCGTTTTTCCGCTTCCACGTCTCCCTCGCTCCCTGAATCTAACTCCATGTGACTTTTCCCCTGGGGTTTCGGGACTTTAAAGGACAGTATATCGCAGACTGTGCTCAACATTCTACTGGTAACATGTTACATTCGTCTATCGTAGAATGTTGTGTACAGGATCCAATGTGTGATACAAGAGAAGATGATCACTTTGCCCGAGGTTCCCAAAGAAGCGCTTTTGTTGAACAAATGCTATGGTGCATGGCAAATTCATCTTTATAATCCTTTGGGCAGTTAATTTGCTGCATTAAACCGGTGCTGCACTGAAATTTCTTCTTTGATATTGATTTGTCTAGCTTCCAGCTGTATAGAGCCATTCCAGCTGTAAAAGCTAGCGCCATATTTTCCCCTATGATGATATGAACGTAAGAAATTATTTTCTTTTCATGGAATCTTTTTGTCATATCGTCATTAGTTCCCCTACCATATTTGGTGACATTCCAGTTGTTGGATAGAGTTACGGATAGTTCTGAGTAGTGTCAGTTTAAAAAAAAAAACATCTTTTATTTTTAGAAAACCGCTAAAATTCTGGAAACTACAATCAAAATTCCGAAAAATTTTCTTTCGGATGATGACCAAATGATCGGATCCCGAGGATCAAGTAAAGTGCAGGATCAAATGGAATGCGATGTAAACTTCCCATAAATGTGGAAACCGAAATGAGCATTCATTTAACCTATGTTGCCTGATTAATTTTGACCCTGATTCTTTGCACTGGTAGGACCTAGTCTATGTCGATCCTGCGCCGAATCCGTTTTATGCCATAACCAATCTTGTGAAATGTCAATCCTGCGAATGTGAGCTTCTTATTTTATCGAAAGGACTGCTGTTCCAAAAATACACTCATGGACAAAAAAATTAGCGTGTAGCATTCATTATTTTAATTAACCAAATTATTTTTAGTTTGAACTTTCCTATCGATATCTCAAAGTTTCAGTTGCTGCCCGAATTTAGCGCGAGCGAGATATTTATGCAAATCGCATATATCTGTTAGCAGTTTAAAAGGCAGGAGTTAACGAGGAGAAAGACAGAGCCTTGGATTTATCGCCGTAAGGCTGTGCGCGCAAAGATTTCCTCTGTCTACTGAAAGTTCGCCTTCATAGGCAATTTGCAATTACCAGTGTTTGCTAGTGAAATTCGCATAATTGCATTTCACTAAGAGTTAAGCTTCCCTCGCCGTCCTACTTAGAATTAAGTTAGGTATTGAATTTGTTAACACACTTTAGTTTAATATTATTTTAGTTCAGCCCAAGTAGTGGCTTACTCTCAATTTGAAGAGTTGTAAATATTTGAATTAAAGGGTCACTTTTAAACCCTCCTTCTGACTTTGTAGTTCTTCAACACTAAAGGACATAGCCTAGATTTGCTCACTGTCCTCCACATAGGGTTTCACAGCTTATGCTCACGAAGAAAGTCAAGAGATTGAAGGAGAAACCTTATACTGGCGCCCGAACATTTAAAATGATGGAAGGAAGTTGGAATATGCCTACTACATCCCAGAATACAGCTGCAATGCCTGATGGATTTGGATTCATAGTGGAAACCATCAGAGCAGCCATGAAGCCGGCAGTAGTTTTTGATGCCAGAGGACCGGTGAACACATTCCTGGAAAAGTTAGAAGCGCATTTTTTGCTGTATCCAGTTCCGGAACATCAAAAGGTCATATGAGCGACAGGAGCATTGAGGGGCCAAGCAGCGAACTAGTATAAGTGCATCGGAAAATGTCTGCTGGAAGAACCAGGAACGCCGACTTACACGTACGAAAATTTTAAACTAGCATTTTGAGAGCATTTCCTGTGGTTAAAAGACCGTGCGAAACTCGAAGCTGAGCTGTTTAGCAAGTACCAACAGCGGGTGGACGAACTATCGGAATTTATTTTGAGAAAAATACAAGTCTTTAAATTATTGTATGGCACGAGGCCGGACCCGGAGATTATCCAGATAATCCTGCCCAGATTGTTACCATCTATACAAGATTTCATGGAGCTAAGAAATCCCGTGACGCTGGACAAGCTGTTTGAACTCGCCGTGCAATTCGAGAGCCGGCGAGCGGGCGAAAATCAACGGAGACAATCGTATGAACAGCGGCTGCAGGGGAACCAGAATGCCGAAGGAAGAAACAGACGATGGCCGAGAACTACTGGTACCAGTCAAAATGCGAGCGGTCAACCGCGCCAAGTACAGCGCCAACAAAATAATCCCAACTACGGAAGAAAATCATTCTCCCCAGGCAGAAGCCAGCAACAGAAGAAAACACCCGCAAAGCATTTAAACTACTAAGGAATATTGCGGGGAAGGGGGTGCAATGTTCCGAGGAGAAGAAAAATCCCTCTGAAGTACAGCTCAATACGGTCATGGTGAGAAACATTGAATTACCGAGACTGCAGTTACTAATTAACAACGTACCCGCTACAGCTCTGTTGGATACCGGCGCTCAAGGAAGCTGTTTGGCAGAAGAGTTTTTTAAGAAGCACTTTCGTAGATATCGTCTGCATAGCGTGGAAGGAATGAAGGTGGTAGCAGCCCAAGGAAAAACGTGTCAATGCATGGGAAAAATCGAGCTGTACATCAAAATCGGCGAAGAACAAAAAAAAATTATGTTTCTTGTAGTGAAGAACCTCCAAGCATCGGTTATTTTAGGAACAGATTTCTTTGCAGCTGTGGATGCGAAAATCGATTTTGAAAACTCCACCTTGCAAGTAACCATGGACCCAGTTAAAAAGAAATCAACACCTCCCCCTGAAGTGGATTTAAGCCATCTAACGCCCGAAGAACAGGACAAGTTTCGGGAGTTGGTAAGTAATTTCGCTGATTTATTTGATGATATTCCAGGATTCACCCAGATCGTAGCACACGAAATTAAATTAACTACGGATGAACCTATACGTCAGCGTCCTTACAAGTACGACAAAGTTAAGGAGGAAATAATAAAATACCATATTGATGAAATGTTAAGAAACAAAATAATAACTCCTATTTCTAGTGCATATGCGAGTCCGGTTGTTTTATGTAAGAAAAATAATGATTTGCCGTTAACTGATCCATTAAGGTACAGGTTCGCTATTGACTACAGAAAGCTTAATAGTATAACAAAATTTCCAACTTACCCACTTCCGGTAATTGATGAAATTCTAAGAAGTATTAAATCGACAAAATACATAACCACCCTAGATTTGACATCCGGATATTTTCAGATAAGCATAAAGCCGGAAGATGTTCACAAAACAGCATTCATAACAAAATACGGTACATATGGCTTTTTGCGTATGCCTTTTGGATTGTCGGGAGCCCCGGCCACGTTTCAGAGGTGCATGGACAAAATTTTAAGGCCGGTAATAGGAAAAAGTACATTTATTTATCTTGACGATATAATTGTTACTTCAGAATCGCTGGAAGAACATATTAAAGACCTTCGAGAAGTCTTTACTCTTTTGAAAGATGCAGGACTTAAAGTGAACATTAAGAAATGTAAATTCGCGGCAAAAGAACTCAAATATTTAGGGTACAAAATTTCTCAAAGGGGGATCGAAACAGATAAATCTAAAGTTATAGCAGTGAAAAATTACCCAATTCCGAATACAGCCAAAAAGTTAGCGACTTTCTTGGGTATGTGCTCATATTATAGAATTTTTATTAAAAATTTCGCAGAAATTGCTGAACCATTGTTAAAGTTGAGAAGGAAAAGAGTTCGTTTTGCGTGGTCTTCAGAAGCAAACGCCGCGTTTGAGAAGTTAAAAGAATCTTTAATTAATGCACCGGTTCTAAAGTTCCCAGAGAAAGACAAGGGTCTAGAAATTTATGCAGACGCATCAGATTACGCAATCGGAGCCGTGTTAACACAAAATAGAAAAGCGATTGCCTTTTTTAGTCGTACATTGAATGATACGCAAAGAAATTATTCGGCAACGGAGCGTGAAACTTTAGCAGTGCTCGCAGCTGTTCAAAAATTTTGTGTATATTTTGGGAGTTCTCCCGTAACAGTATATTCAGATCATGCGGCAGTTACCAGATTATTTTCAGGAAAGAATCTTTCGCCACGCTTAATTCGGTGGACCCTAAAGTTGCAAGAATTTAATCTCATTATCAAACACACACCGGGAAAAGACAATGTAGTGGCCGACGCATTATCTAGAATAAAGTTAGACGAGAACGGCGAGAAAGTAAAAATAGCGATGCTTCAGGCAAAGGTCATTGACTCTCGAGAGACTGTAATAGAAGAAATTGCTAGGGATCCCGAATTCGGAAATATTTATAATTATTTAAAAGACCCAGATAACTTCCAGCATATAGACATTAATGCAATACGAAGCAGAGCACAGAACTATGAAATCATTGATGGTCTCTTATTTTATACTAAAGTTACGAATCAAAATAGTGAATACAGACCAGTCATCCCGGCCAAATTAATTTTAAGTATCTTGCAAGAGCTCCACGATTCGCCTGTCTCGGGCCATTTTGGAATTAGAAAAACAATACAACGCGTACGCGAGGCGGTATATTTTCCGCAATTACAAAAGATAGTTAAAAATTACTGCCAGACTTGTCACACGTGTCAGATAAATAATGACGTAAATTTCCGCCCGGCCGGGTTATTAACTAGTATTGAGTCTAGGTTCCCCAATGAAATAATTGGTATTGACCTCTTAGGCCCCTACCCCAGGAGTCATGTAAATAAGGCACGATTTTTATTAGTCATTGTGGATCATTTCAGTAAATGGGTTGAGTTGATACCACTTAAGCGGGCTTCAGCAAAAGTCGTTGCAGATTCGTTTTTGAACAAATATATTTTAAGATATGGATGTCCAGCGAGGGTGATTAGCGATAATGGTCCCCAGTTTGTAAGCAGTACATTTAAAATGATGTGTGACAAGTTGGGCATTAAGCATATGAAAATGGTACCCTACCGCCCACAATCAAATATAGCGGAACGGGTAAATAAGAATATTGTAAAATTGATTAGAAATTATGTGCAAAAGCACCATTCTAACTGGGATGACTGCGTCGAAGAATTTGCATTCGCCCTCAGAACGGCTAAGCACGAGACAACGAAGAAATCCCCCGCCGAATTGTTTTTGGGCAGGAAGATAATGACCCCCTTAGATAAATTATTTTATGTGAAAGATAGAGCGCCGGAATTTCAAATGGGTGAAATAGAAAAAATGTTGAAGGAGGCAGAAAAGTGCTCCCGGGAAGCGCAAAAGAAACAAAAGATTTACTACGATTCAAAAAGAAGAACCGTAGAATATAAAGTGGGGGAGGAGGTGTTGAAACAAGCCCACGCACTTTCATGCGCAGCAAAAGATAAGGTCGCAAAATTTTGCCCAAGATGGCATGGTCCTTTTGAAATTACAAGAATAGTTGAATGCCGTGCATATTTAAAGAATGAGAAGGGCGAAGAGACTGTGGCAAATTTCGATCAAATTAAACATTATTATCGAAGAGCTAATAATAATATTTTGAAAGACATGTTGCAGGGTCCAGCCTCACAGAATTTTTCTAAGATTCAAGAGCCCCAACCAGGTCCCTCAAAAACAAGAGAACCCAGTTTGAAAAGGAGGTTACCAGAAGAGAGGAAGCCGCAGCCGAAGAAAAGACCACCCCAAAAAGAAAAAAGGACAAACGCTAAGCAACAGTCTCAGCAACCAAAGCGTCTAAGGAAGGAACGTCCAAATGAAAACACTATGAAAGCTCCACCACTACGGAGGGAACAGAACGGCGAGAAGCGAGCCGCCGAAGGTGCCAACCCACAACGAAGGAGCCTACGAGTGCAGGAGAAGGAACGAGCCAGTCTGGAGAGGGAGCAAAGACTTCAGCACAAACGGAAAGCGCCACCCACCATTCGTCCCAACAAGGTGTTTCTGGAGGAAAGAAGATCGACCAAACGAAAGGCAGCCCCAGAGTTTCAATCTAGGAGTAACAAGCAAAGAATAGCCCAAGCCACAGTATATCCAACCTTTCAGGAATGGACAAAAAAACGCCTAAAAGACTGGCAGAAAGATAAGTAGATTCTTTATTTTCTTTTAAAATTCACACAGTTATGTTTCTGATTTAAGTGCAAGTTGCAGATTTAAAAGGGAAGTTACCCGAGTCAAAAGCCGGTTGCCGAAAGCGTAAAGGACACGCTTGAAGGAACAACTTAATTATGCAGCGGAAGAAATTCGAGAGTTCAGTTGAAAAACTGTGAGACTTCGTGAAATGTTCTTTGTAATCCAGAACATGGGATTCATCGATTTTAGTCAAAAGACTCTCTGTAAATAGGAAATTGAATTGTGTTAATTAAAAGCAACTAGTACGTAAGTTGTATAGCAAAACTGTTGTATTATATTTTTCTATGTATAAATAATGAATGCATTTAATGTAAAACTGTTTTCTATGTAATGCATGATTTGTTGTAAGCCTTAAGCACTGGTTTTGTTTATATCGAATATTTTGGAAAAGCGTAAAGGATACGCAAGTTAAAATTAAAATGTAATGTAAAAGCGTAAAGCGCGCTAAATTAGAAAGTGAATATATAAGTGTTATTTAACGCAATGAGCATTTAAAGAAAATTTGAATTGAAGATTGAAAGAATGAATTATATGTATGAAATGCAATTGAAATGTTTGAATGTTGTACGTAGTGTTCTCTGGTTTCACACAAAAGTTTAAAGTTCATTTCATGTTAGAACCTCAGGGCATTTCAGATTTGTTTTAGGGGAAGTCTGAGGTCTTGAAAGTCGAAGAATTAACCCCAATAGAATTGAAGTCAGGTGGTAGTTGTGAACACTTGACAAAGTAAAACTGCGTGTTTTTCACAAACACCACATTTGGCCAGAGAACAAGGGGGAAGTTTTAAAAATGAATGAGTGTAAAATGAATGCGTTTGGCGAAAAGCGCTAATAGAAATTAAAAAACGCGAATACCTAAAGCGCGAATAAAAGTCATTACGGAAAGCATCAGAGGAAGGGAATGTTGTACTTTTCAGGTGAAATGTACTTATAACATGAAATTAAAATTTATTTCCTTCCAGATTGGAAGGAACCAGATAGTATCCAGCCAAATTCCTGATGGATCTTTTTGATGTGAAGACGGAAAAAGATATTCTATGTTAAAATATCTAAGACACAAACAGAGAGTTAAACTAAATTTAAAACTTACAATTGTAAAGGATGGCGAATAGGAAGGAAAATTTAGATTTAGAATTTAGCATCTTCACTAAAAGCCGATTTTAGGCTACTTAGTTTCAGACTACTAAATTCTGGGAGCAACTATGTAGCATTCATTATTTTAATTAACCAAATTATTTTTAGTTTGAACTTTCCTATCGATATCTCAAAGTTTCAGTTGCTGCCCGAATTTAGCGCGAGCGAGATATTTATGCAAATCGCATATATCTGTTAGCAGTTTAAAAGGCAGGAGTTAACGAGGGGAAAGACAGAGCCTTGGATTTATCGCCGTAAGGCAGTGCGCGCAAAGATTTCCTCTGTCTACTGAAAGTTCGCCTTCATAGGCAATTTCAAATTACCAGTGTTTGCTAGTGAAATTCGCGTTATTGCATTTCACTAAGAGTTGAGCTTCCCTCGCCGTCCTACTTAACCTAAGTTAGGGATTTGAATTTGTTAACACACTTTATTTTCATATTATTTTAGTTCAGCCCAAGCAGTGGCTTACTCTCAATTTGAAGAGTTGTAATTATTTGAATTAAAGGGTCACTTTTAAACCCTCCTTCTGACTTTGTAGTTCTTCAACGCTAAAGGACATAGCCTAGATTTGCTCACTGTCCTCCACATAGGGTTTCACAGTTTATGCTCACGAAGAAAGTCAAGAGATTGAAGGAGAAACCTTATAAGCGCACCAAGAAATAACTGCGGGATCGTAACGAAACTTGCAATGAAGGTACATGTCGGGAAGATATGCAAATGGTTATAAATGCAGCGTTATTGCGCATTACGTATAGCCGGTAGAGGGCGTTGAACGTCGTACTCTGTGGGGTACAAAACAGGTAACCAAAGCTTCTTTGTGTGTGCTGAATCATTTAAAACGGAAGACCTAAGGTAAACATGCCATTACACTGTGTTCGAAGACAATATGAGCAGTTGTCGCAGTTTGAGAGGGGGAGAATCGTCAGGATGATGGAAACTGGGTGGTGAGCTAGGCGAGTAGTTCGTCAATTAGGCCGCTCTGAGTGTGTTGTGAGGAGGTGTTGGGACCAGTGGACCCGAGAGATGTCATGTACATGAAGACCAGGCTCAGGACGCCCTCGACAGACGAGTCGTCGAGAAGACCGCCACATCGTAAGAAATGCACGCGTACAGCCAACTGCTTCATCAGCCGCCATCCAAGCACGGATAGCACCTTCACTAGAGGCTCCTGTGTTCTCGAACCATACGAAGGCGCCTGGCTGAAGGACAGTTGGTATCGCGGCACCCATTATGCGTGCTGCCCTTGATGCCCACCCATCGACACCTTCGTTTGGAGTGGTGTCGAGCACGAGGAAATTGGACTGCAGCGGAATGGAACCAGGTCGTCTTTAGCGACAAATCCAGATTCAATCTCGACAGTGATGACAATCGTGTTCGTGTGTGGAGAGCCCGTAGTGAACGCCTCAATCCTGCCTTTGCTGTACAGCGACACATCGCTTCCACAACTGGTGTGATGGTATGAGGTGCCATTGCTTACAATACACGGTCACCCCTAGTATTGTTCCGTGGCACCATGACAGCCCAGCGATATGTTCATGAAATCCTGCAACCACATGTGTTGCCACTTATGCAACGGCTCCCAGGAGCCATTATTCAACAAGACAATGCTCGGCCTCATATGACAAGGGTGTCACAAGACTATCTTCGCACTGTTACTACCCTTCCTTGGTCTGCCCGATCACCAGATTTGTCTCCAATCGAGCATATCTGGGATCATTTGGGACGACGAATTGGGCATCCCACGAGTTTGAACGAACTAGAGGCAAGGTTACAGCAAATATGGAACGAAACGTCTGAAGACATCGTACAGAACTTGTATGACTCAATGCCCGATCGTATCGCATCGTGCATTCGCGCTAGAAGGGGTCCAACGAAGTATTAACTCCTCCGTTCTTTTGCATTTTTCTCTGAAATAAATTATCCTTTTTCTTTGATTTTCTTATCGTTTACTTATATCAAAATAGTCATTACGTATGTAAAATTTCGTTTCATTTTGACGGCTCCTTCTTAGTGCGCTAATTTTTTGTCCATGAGTGTACCTTCTGTTTTTCCTTATTTAAGTCAACTTTGATTTGCTTTTTTTTACATCATTTTGTGTTTAAAATGTATTAGTATAATGTAATGTGTTGTTCCTCAATTTATCCTTAAATTGTAAATATTTTTATTTATTTTTAACAATTGAGTACTTATTCTTTCGTTATAAGCTTTTATTTAGTTCACTCGCTTGAAATTCGATTCAGATTTATTTATTTATTTATTATTATTGTGTTCAAATGCTCTTTCGCGCATATCTTCTTTTAACAAACGGATTAAGCATATTAGAATTTTACTGTTTTATCCCATTAGATAGAGCGGAAAAAAAAACTTTCCAAAGCAACTTGTATGAAAACTGTAACTAATTTCTGACTTTTGAGCGAATTTTTGAAAATCGCTCGATTTTGTTAGATTATCTGACGTTTATGATTTTAAAATTTCAGTATCTAAAAGCGCATTGGATATAAAGTGTTGAAATATTGA
The DNA here is from genome assembly GCA_000611955.2 of Stegodyphus mimosarum. Classification (NCBI taxonomy): domain Eukaryota; kingdom Metazoa; phylum Arthropoda; class Arachnida; order Araneae; family Eresidae; genus Stegodyphus; species Stegodyphus mimosarum. The sequence goes on from KK113902.1 coordinate 22,033, forward strand.
GATATTAAAAATAAGCTTTTCGCTTTCTTTTAAAACAAGAATGATTTAAAAATATTAATTGAGCGAATATCTACATTTTTTAAAAAATGTCTTGTAGTCTGAAGCAGACGGAGTTTTGAGTTTGTCATCTTGGTGCTTTTAATGGCGAACTGGCGATATTGGTTTTCTCATTTTAGCTTCAAGTAAAATGCTCGTTGTAACAATATTAATAAATCCAAATTACGAAAATGAATATTCGAAGCGATTTCTCCATTCCCTGAATGACTTTGTTATGTTTCTTTATTTCGTAATTTTCTTATAAGTTATCGTTGTTTAATAATGAATAATAATTCATCATTAATAAGGTGTTATTGAGACTAAAAATAGAAAATAATATACAGTTAAAAAAGTTTTTTTAGTACAATAAGCTTTTATTTAAAATGGGTATGATAATTCATACACTGAAAGGAGAAAATTATTGTGTCATATATTTGAATGGGAATAATTAATTAATTAATTAATTATATTTTCAGAATTAGTCTACAGTTTTACATCGCAAAATAATAAAAGCATAATGCGCCTAAATAACGAAATCTAATAATTTAATTGCATTGTCAAATGGATAAGATCTTTTAAAATTTATCATGGACGTCCCACGCTCATATTATTCGCGATATAAAATTGTACAGGAATTCTGTAAACTATATGATACTTAAATTTTCTCCTTTTAGTGCATTAATTATCATATCCATTTTAAATAAAAGCTTATTGTATGTAAACGTTTTTATTAACTGTATTTTATTCGTTTATTTCTCCTCGCTTTTTCTAATGACTTTTGCATAGGGTTCCAGCACACATCTGATTTAAAAACTGAGCCATTTTTTGATGAACAACATCCTTGCTTTTTCTTCAAAATGTCACATCCAGGACATATCCATCCATTTCAATACAATAGAAAATTATTCCAGAAACTTATTTTAGAACCAAAGAAACTTATTTTTAGCATTCTAGTGCTGCCATCTGTTGGAGAATGAGTCAACGAGAAATTAAATTTATGTAGCATTGTTACAAAGAGCTTCAATATATATATCTAAAGAGTATTGCGCAAAATTAAACGTATCCCTGATCAGTGCTTTTCGGTTCCTATATTCTTCCGTCAACTCCGGGGTGATAATTTTAACAAAAGTCTCGCATTTTATTACATAAAAACAAAATGTCAAATTCTAATTAAATGCTTTAATTTTTTTTTTCGTATTTACCTATGCCTCAACGAAAAAAAATTTAAATGAAAAAGATGCTTCATTTTTTTTTAAATAATCCCGAAATATCACAGAAATTATAAGAAAAGCGAACAGATTTAATTGTGATGGAAGCTGGCCCATTTTATTTTCTTTTTTCACCCCACCTAATCATTTAGAGGAGATTCTAAGCGGTCGTTTTTCGAACAAGTTTTTACACAAGATTTAGGAGTAAATTCTTTCAGAGGCTTTTCTTCATTAAATCTAAAATATATTGTTTATCGTATTTTCTAGCATATGTTTTCTCCTCGCGTAATTAACTTTTCAGCGTCATGTTCTGAAAATTTTTAAAGTATTCACGTCATTTCCTCTTTCTTCAATGCGTTAAGATAACGAGCTCTTTTAAATTTTAAAATGGATTCGTCCACGTAGTGATTGTTTTCTCTTACTAGCAAAGATAAACACTGGGACACTACCTGCGAAGGTCATGACGAACCTTTTCCCTCCTAATTGTTAAACATTATGCCAGCCTAATACAAGGCCCAAGCTATCACAACGAAGTAAATTGATACCGACATTCAGTCTACGATTTTGCGGAATCGGCTGTACATTCAACTTCTCTAATTATTTATGGATGATTTGGCGCCTAAGGAGTAGCACAGACAAGAATGAAAACGGACAGATTCAAGTTTATCTTATTAGGTACTGTAATGTTAATATTACTATGTATTTTTATTCGAATGTAGATTTTTTAAAATAAAACTGAGTGTGATAGTTACATGTATTTTATCCATGACTAGTTTTCATTTATTATGTTCTTACTGTAACTGCTTCCTTCGGCTAATTAAATGCTGCGCATAATTCTGCCTAATTAAAAGATATATTCATGTTGTAGAAATAGGTCATCGAGATGAAAGGTCGTTCAACTTCATTGGTACTAATACAACGCCTTCAAAACACTTCTAGACTCTTTGAGATGCTTTAACTAATGAAGTTAATCTATAAACTCTTTTTACAGTGTTAGGAATTTACTTCCGCAGTTTTCCTGTCAAAATTCCCCAAAGAAATTCCGAAAACGATTTCCTTGCATTTCACGCTTTAATATAAAATTCAGTGTGTCAGTGTATGATTATGACAGGAAATACATTTGTGTTTTTTGAAACAAATAAACAGCTAGAGCAACTCAAACAGGCGAACAACCAGAACAAGGAACTCGGAAATTAAAGAGGAATTTTAAGAAAGGCCTTACGCGAGACTCCTATTGCTTATAATAATGGTTTCAAAATGGAGCCCCCTAAGCAATTTTATGCGGCTCGCGAATGCATTATAATTATGTATTTATTCAAATACTCTGTTGCAAAGATTTCACGATTTTAGTTATTTGGAATCCGAGATTATATTAGTTCCATTTCTGTTAAAAATGAACATAAATAACGCACCAGAAAATCTGCAAATTTAACTAATTGATTTGCAGTAAGATATAAATTTTATTAAAATATCTGAAGCTACAGATTTGATTTACTTTTATTCGTACTTGTCAAAAAATAAGTACGCTCAATTGTGAAATTTTACACAAAGAATAGTCGCTTTGTTTCTCGTTTACATGTAAATAAATGTTTTTCACAGACGAAAAGTATTAAGAGCCTGACTGACCGATGAGCACCTGCAATCAGTCTCAAAGTTAATTTATTGCAATTTCTTTCCAGTTCACTGATATGATTGGACAAATTATGTTTTAAATAAATATTTATTACTATTATAAAGTCTGCAAAAAAAAAAGAAGTTTGCATTTTAATTTGTGTGTCAAAGAAAAACTTAATAAATAACAGAAAGAGACAAAGCTGTGATTACTTATTCTCAGTTTTGTCCCACTTAAAAAATTTCCCCTGAAAACTTAGAAAGCTTTCATAATTTTATAAGGTATTTCTTCCGCATTCTTAGCATGCCTTCATGGTGTAGTAGTCAGCAAACTCGGCGCGCATTCGAGAGGTTCGAGTCCCGGCGAGGCGATTACTCATTTTTCATGTGTCCTGCTTCCAAATAACCTAATGTCTATACACTTAAACACTTACTACGACTTTAGTACTTCTGTTAAAATTAAGTTACTTCATGGTTAATTAAACGCATTAGAATTGCTTGAAATAAGTGTCAGTCTGAAATATTAATATTTAGCTGAGAATATGTTTGAATTGCATAGGGAAGCCATTAAAGCTATCTTGTAAGTACCAAATTTTAGATTTCAGGTGGAAAATAAATATAAATTTGAATTTTTGTTTGTATTGTTATTATTATTATTATCATTTATAGACGTTTTGATAAACATTTAAGAAATGAAATTTAAATTTTAGTTAAATTATTTAATTTGTTGGTAAGAAATTTTCATTTTGCTAAAAAGAGAAAATTCTGACCTGCCATCTCATGTCATGCATTCGACCTGCATGCAATTTGAGTTTGAATCCAATGGCTTAGAAGAAGAAGCCCTTCTTCCACTTCTGTTGAAAGACTGGCGTAGCTAGAGGAGGGGGAAAAAGGGGCGGCATTTTTCGCGTGAAACATAATATTACAGAGGGTTTATCGTCAAAGTAGAGGAAAAATAACGAGATTCTGAATTGTGATATGGAATCAAATATCATCAAGAAAAATATTTTTTACTCTAGATAAAATACTCAAGGAAATCACCACGTGGTTTCAACTGCTCCATACTTTTGTCATACTTTTTTTTATTCCGTGGAAATCTTTGAATGCAAATTACGAGTATCGACTAAATTATGATCACGGTGAGTTTAATAGAAAGAACATTTATTTATTAGAAATTAATAAATATTTACGAAAACAGAATTTCAGAGTTTTATTTCCATAATTGTTTAGAAAAGTGAAACAGGAATTTGGAAGGGCGGTGCTTTCTATTTTTTCCAGTTTATTTTAAAATGCGATTTCCAGAACAAAGTGTTAAATCTTGTTATACTACTGCGAGCTTTCCTCAACTCCGGAACTGTTGTTAGTTGTGAGAAGTGTTTTCTGAATAAAATTATTTAAGAAATATTTAAGAATTAAAAATGTTTATTCTGCATTAAGAAATATGTATATACAATCTTCATAGCTGCAAATGGAGCAATCATATAGACCACTATGACGTTTGATTTTGGTAATAAAAAAACAAAGAATATAATAGCATAATTTTAGAATGTTGGAATTAAATTTTTTCTTAAAAAAATAAACTTAGAATTTTCATTTATTTACCTATATGACATCTGGACACCACCTGTCGATTTAGATAGATTACAGAGGCCTGCTTACATTAGTTAATACTTGGTGCTGCCATCTAGTAACAAACGTATTAATGACAAATACGCTTATTTATACTACGCGACTAAATACGCTCAAAATATTTCTGGTTAAGTTTCATTCCTGTTTAATATTCCTGTACAGAACTAAATAACTCTTTGGCTTCCTCAAAAGAGAGTAGTCACTAAAAAAAGTTTATTTGTTTTTCCTATGATTAACATATTAGTAATGATTCATATAAACAACAATTTAAAAAAAATGTTTTTCCTAATTATTAGAGAAAATATGGCGGCTACACTGCAGTATCGCTAGGATTTTAAGTGTTGTTTTATTCTTAATCATTCTACAGAAAACAGTTATTCTTATCGTTCGGGCATAGTCTTAACACTGCAAACTAATCCACTGCCATTTTGTGCGGTGGGATTGCTTCAGCTTTTGTACTATATACAACACATCGCAAAGATGTCTCATATATTGGCATATGCACTGGTTTTCGCTGGCGAATCTCAGATGGAAAAAAATGTTTGTATCTTTTGGCACCTGCGTTGCTCTCTTAAATCATTCGTCCACGGTTTTCACATTTTCGCAGGGCTATCAATCCTCTCAGTACAGAAATTTCGAAAATCATTCAATTATAAAGATTGGTCTTCACTTCTAGTAGAGAACTAGATACGAATTTGTAACTGTCACTTCAACAAATGCAAAAATATACGAAGCCACCAACTTTGAGAAAGTAATTGGCAGCCAGTACACAACCATTATTGTAATTTTTTTGCACAAAATACACGAAAAGCAAGGTTAGGGTCTGCAAGTAGTTATCACACTAAGCCAATATCGATGAAAGGCTGTATTTTATCCTGAAATTTACTCTACGCGCCAAAAGAAGGCGTCTTAAGGTACCTGTTTATGCGTGTGGTTGCGCAAGAAAACCACAGGCTTACATTCTATAGAATTTCGAATAGGTGGTTTCAGTGCTAGAGCAAAAGGGTTAAAATGCTGCAAATGGAGAAAGCTGCTGTTTGTAAAATGCAAATATCCAATTACAGTGAACCAGATTCTCAAATTATTAAACTCAAGGAAAGAACAATATGGCATAAGAGTATTGATATCAGTTGAAGCAAATAAATTAATGAAACACATAAATAATAAAATTTTAAAAAAGTGACATTTATCATTGTTTTAATACATTGCTTGCAAATGAAAAATATTAATGCCATTTCCTTTATACAACATATGGATGCTTACATACATACATCGCGTTTCCAAACTTTTCTTTTATTCGAAACGCTTAGCGATAACTCTACACACTTTCGAACTTGTCGATTCTATGCTTTTTGCAATTCTACGCAGTACCGATACTGTGCCACTAGTCGATTCTACGCAAGTTAAACTTGTGGCAGTAGAGACTTCAGGCTGTGTCGACTCTTCACAGTTTTCCAGCCTGTCGACTCCATGTCTGTAGTAATTATACGTAGTACCTTCCTGTGATAGTAACGATTAAATGCGGTGTCGATTCTATATAGCGTCTATCCTCCGCACTTACACAATGCCGAATCTGTGTAGTATCGGTGGTATGGAATGGCGATTCTGTGCAAAATAATAAATTCTGTTCCAATAACAATTCTGCGCATCGTTTATTCTACAAAGTGTATATCCTCTTTGATCTTTGTCCTACACAATACCAATGGTAAGCAATGTAGATTCCGAGCCAGTAGTAATTCTACGCAGTACCAATACTGTGCCAGTAAAGATTCCATAATGTCTATTCGAAATAGCGTCCATCTGCTGCAATCTTAATTGCATTGTCGATTCTATGCAGTACAACACCACTGAGGGTCGATTCTGTGCCTAAAGTAATTCTATGCAGTTGTTACGGATTTCGTATTTATTTAGCTATTTATTTACAATTGTAATTAAAATTGTTTTATTTTCCCGCAACGCAGACGATTTTTGAAGAGAAAACTACTTTGGAAAACTAAAAATACAAGAGCGCGTGCATTTAATATTTAATAAATAAATATCTCGTAATTGCTGTTGCCATCGAGAAAATAGGTTTTACCGGAATGTTCTAGTGAATAATTAAAAAGCTTATAAAAGCCGAATTAAAACACCTCAGTTCAGTTGCTGTTGTTTTAGGCGAACTGTTTTTTACTTAATGATATTATTGATTGCAGCGAATTCGCTGTGAGATAGAATTAGTTTCTTTTTTTTTAATTGAGTTCTGTTTAATGTTTGAGATATTGTGATATTGTCCGAGAGATATTGTGAGATATTGTGATATATCCCTGCGGAAATATTTCAGCATTTTGTTTTATTTATTGTGAAAACAATAAATTTCATTAACTTTTTAACGACTTGTGCATTCAATCCATTACGAACCCCTACGCACGCAGCACAGTAAACGCACGCAACACTGTTCCGTTAATGAGTCTATGCAGTGTCGAATCACATAGTGTCCATCCTCTACAATCTCAAACCTACGCCATGTCGATCCTATGCAGTATCGGTATTACTCAATGTCGATTCTGTACCGGTACTAATTCTACGCCGTACCGATACTGTACCAGTAAAGATTCTAAGTTGTTTCAATTCTATATAGTGGCAATCCTCTGCAATTTCAATTTTACACAGTGTCGACATTACCCGGTGTCAATTGTTTGCCTTTAATTTGCGCGGTACCGATTTTGCGGCAGTAACGATTCTATGCAGTGTCGACTCTACACCGTAACCATTATCTACAATCTCTTTCCTACTCGATGCGATCCCCGTATGGTGTCGGCGCTAATACCAATTCTGTGTCTGTCACGATTCTGCGCAATTTCAAGTTCGTGAAATGTCGACATTGCAGAAGATTCTACGTACTGTAGATTTTTTAAACGTAGCGATTCCATGCAATGTCGACCCTCTGCAATGCCGATTCTATGCAGTAGAATCAACTCCTATCAGTAAATTGTTTTCTGGGAATAGCAATTTTTGAAGCTATTGAAGTATCATATGATGTTGTCTTTCCTTCCGATGAGCCCAATTCGTCCCAATTTAATGAGAATGTGTTTCACTTCTGCGGCGATGCAAAGGTCGGTCCGCGACAATTGGGAACGATGCGTGATACTTCGCATTCTTCGCTCTCGGCCTTTTCTAGACAAA
>KK113902.1:29701-57808 GCA_000611955.2 Stegodyphus mimosarum
GTTTGGACAGACGAAAAGAAGATGAGCTCAGGTGTGGTACCGGAGAACGGCTTTATCTTTCCGGAAAATCTCGAGATTTACAAGAAAACTTCCAGCTCCGGTTCTCGAGAATTTTTATACCTTTGATTTTGGAATTTCCGATTTCTAAGAGAAGACGGGAGGCAGGGGGGGGAGAGCACCTCGGGAATTTAAAAGATACGTACGTCTTCATTTGAAAAATCACGGTTTAATCAAGTTGCTTTTGCTGTTAATTTGTATTGATATGGGCGTAATTCAGTTTCATTGGTACCTCAGCATATGTAATAACCGTTCCAGACCCTTGGATTATTCCAAACATTTCCAATAAGAAATAAAGGGATAATAATTTACCCATTCTTGTAAAAATAATTTTATTGTTACTGTTATAACACTGTTTAATACTAAAATACAAATGCAGTGGGTGAAATTTATTAATGTACATGTTGAAAAAAAGGAGGGGCGGGGGGAGCAAGTTCTATATCTCTCGTTCTTCTGGACCGATTGTCTAAATTAATTTGCGTTTTCCATGTCTCGAAAGAGTGACTTAGGATCCATATTAGATTTATATATAGCATTGTATATATTATAAGATTAGATTTATTTTTTATTAGATTTCTATATAGCATAAGTATTTTGACACAAATTCGGACTTCTTGTGAAATAACATACCAGTTTTTTCCATACTTTGATTCTACGACTCAAATTATGCCTAGAAATTAAATTTTGTAATTTTTGGTGAGAAATTTATGGAGATGTTTAAAAAATTATCTTGGCGCATTTTTAGCTATCTGTTTTCCTTTTTTCATTGTACACGAGCTAAAAAAAAGTGTCGTTCATTTTTTCAAATAATTTTAACAAAATGCGTATCTGGAGTTATTATCGTTTATAACAAATATGCCACATTTCAAAATGGGCCAATATGTAAATTCACGTATATCTCAGAAAATTTTAAATAAAATACTCTAATTTTCTGTAGGTATGCTTAGAAGTACATCTATTTTAAGACGATAGTGAAAGTTTTCTAGGTTATAATTCAAAAATGTTTCCAGAAAATTTATAAAAGTTATTTAACGATACAGATTTTAAAAATAAATCATAAAAAAGGGCGAATTTTATTCGGAATGAATCTAAATTTCTAAATGTGAAAGGAAGAATCAAATAAGTTTAATTAAAAAAAGCGATATTAATAAATATATACCAAATTCAATTAACATGAAGGAGCTAAAATTTTGAGAGCTCATGGTTTAAAAACTAATCTTGCGATTTTTTCAAAATTTGGCACTTTTGCATAATTTGAGTCGTAGAATCGAAATATAGAGAAAAAAAGGCTATGTAATTTCAGAAAAGTCCGATTTTGTGGGAAAGTACCTATATTAGATCAATGCTATATATAAATCTAATATGTATCCTAAGTCGCGCTTTCGAAATATGAAAGACGCAACTTAAATCTCGACAATTGGTCCAGTAGAATGGGAGATATAGAGCTGTCTTTTTTTTTTTTTTTTTTTTTGTGCAAGGTATACATATACGTAGCACTGCACATGATACTGTGTGTAATGTCTTTTCTACTACTCATATCAAAGTAAATTGCTCTAACGTATCTAATCTTTGGTAATAGATTTCCTTCCCTCCGCAACGCTAGCCGTCTTTGATTTTCACAGTCGTACTCCGCATACAGTATGCAATAACCAAGTTCCTGAGACTCAGGTCATTTTCATACTTTTCCACAATATCTTTTTTCACCTCCTTGGCGATCCCAATTTTCTTCGTTGCTTGACTCTTCTCTTTAACTTTCTTAAAAGTCAGTGTTAATGAACTTTCAAAAATCTTAAGCGGAAAAACAAAAAATCACGTGGAAATTCGGAGTTCTATCGCGGGCTGATGACTGAACGTTTACAATAAATGTACTAAACTCTCATAAGCAGTTGTAGCATTGTCTCGAAGGAGTTAAATAAGTGTAGTACGCACGGTTTTACAATGAGCTCGAGTTTTATTCCCAGCACATGTCGTTACCAAACAAACAGTTCCGCATCCAGAGAGGACGTGTACCAAATTGGACATTTCAGAGCGGGCTTATACCGAGGTAGAATGTATTTGAAATGAAATATGATAAGAATATTGAATTTTTTGGTAAAATGAAATTTCAGGTTACGATGTGTATGCTCAGTGTGCATAGGAAAAAATTAGAGCAAATGCTGTAACAGAAATGCATTTATACGGTAATGTAAAATGGAAATGCTAAAAATACAATCTTTTCCATAAAACGTTCCATTACTTTTCCATTCGTTTGGAATTGTGTCCAAGAAATCAGACGATTTTCAAAAACATTGGTATTAGCATCACATCTCTTCGGAGCTGAATGCAGCCGATCTTCCTTCTACAGGCTGTTCATTTAAACAGTTTTTGCTGTCGAAATGGTGGGAGGGCTCATCATGGCTGTTAGAATCAGAATCGTCATGGTCAAAAGGCACCGATTTGCCGGACGAAGAGGTCATAAATTTAGAAAAGTGTAAATCAGTATTAACTACACTTAAAAAATATTCTAAACCTGACAATTGGTATTACAGGTACTTTTCATCTATAAAAAGAATTGTACTCATGTTAGGTTGGATTCTTAGGTTTTACTTTAAATTACGAAGAATTACAAACGAAACCTCCAAAATTTTGTCAGTTTCGGAAAATGAAAGAGCTGAGATAGCTATTATGTTATTGATTCAAAGAGAATCATTTAAGGGTGTGAACGATGATAAAATTAAAGACCTCAGACCTATAACTGATCGTGATGGTTTGATCAGAGTTAAAACCAACATTTCTTATCGCGACGATACGGATGACTAAGCTTCCCGTCATTTTGCCATCTGGTTATGCAGTAGTAAAATTACTGATAATTGAATGCACACAATGAACTGTTGCATAAGGTGGTACTTCTAAGGTGATGTCTCATTTGCGAGAAAAGAATTGGATCCTCAAGGCTCGTAAGACCGCACTAGGAAATGTGTGAAATCTCAAAGATTTTAAATTCAAAAGTTGTGACTTAACTCTAGGAATTTTACCTAAAGATAGAGTGCGTGATGCAAATATTTTTGAGATCGTGGGTGTCGATCTGGCAGGACCCCTCCACCTTAAAGATGATCAAAAGGCTTATATTGTTCTTTACACATGTGCAGTCTATAGAGCCATTCATCTGGAGTTAATAACATCCTTGACAACTGAGGCTTTTTTCCAGTCATTGAGACGTTTCATCTCTCGTCGCGGAAGCCCATCTACAATATATTCAGACAATGGTGGTAATTTTAAAGGAGCGGAGAACCTTCTACAAACACTTGATTAGGAGAGTCTGTGTTTAAAGGCCGCTGAGCAAAGAATTCAGTGGAAATTTATTTCTTCCTCCGCACCCTGGTGAGACAGTTGGTGGGAACGTTTAGTTCAAATGGTGAAACAGACTCTGAGAAAAGTTGTAGGTCGTGCTGCCCTGAATTACGAGAAATTGCTTACAGACCTATGCGACTGTGAGAGAGTAATCAATACTAGGTCACTCACCTACGTATTTGGAGACGTTGAAGATTCATCCCCATTAACTCCGGAGATGTTTCTGCGGGAGATTTCCAGATATATTCCAGAATACCTGATATCGATGCAGTGTATAAGGAAAAACTGAGCAAACCGGCTAAGTATCTACAAAAGGTGAGAGAACAACCCAGAGCAAGATTCCGTGTGGAATATCTAAGACAGCTAAGTCAACAATTCATTAAAAACTCTACAGCTAAACCTCTCCAGGTGGGTGAAATTTGTTCTACTGGAAGACAGCAACTAGAAGCGTACATTTTGAAACCTGGGGTGTATGATAAAGCTGATACCTGGTCTTGAAGGACAAATAAGACTTGCTCTCATAAAAACAGAGACTTCTGAGTTTCTAAGACCAGTACAAAGACTGTATAGACTTGAGCTGGATAATTCAGTCCAAAAGGATATGACTGAAATATTCCTATGACTACCAGCAGTGGTAGAACTGTGAAACCAGTGATACGTCTGTGAAATGTTTTGTATTTGTTTGAATACTTTGTAATAACTTGGTTTATTTTTTATTTTTCTATTTTAGTATTATCTGTTAGCATGTCTAGAAAATTATGGAATGCTGCAATTTCAGGTAATTTGTATTTCAATTTAGTTAGAACATCTTGGTAGGCATAATTTTACATTTCAGTATTTTATACTGTATTGTTATGCATATACATTCGAAAAGAAACAGCAGATTGCAAACATATATTTCTTCCAAACTACAAAAGATAGAAACATGATTCGGATAGAATGAAACATGATTAATGGATAGAGAAAAGTGTACAATTTATTATTAGTACGGGTAAAAGTTCCAATCATGGCCGCATTGGCGCTGTTGTTTGTTCTGGTATTATTTGTCGGTTGGAACCCAAGAAAGCCACATCGCCAGCAAGCAAAGAACTTAAAATTCCTCAACCAACAGTATGGCGAGTTCTAAAACATCGTCTGCACATGAAGCCATACAAACTGCAGTTATTGCAAGCATTTCATCCTGACGACCACAACAAAAGGTTCGAATTTTGCAGTAGCATGTTAGATGATATGGAAGAAGACAATTTTGCTGAAAGATTAATTTTTTCCGATGAATCTACTTTTCATCTTTCACACACGATGCTCATATTGAATGCGTACCATAATTGTAAACTTTTCTCTACCCATTAACGTTAGAATCATGTTTCTATCTTTTGTAGTTTGGAAGAAATAAATGTTTGAAATCTGCTCTTTCTTTTTCAATAACCCTGTATTATGTATGACAGATATGTGAAATTACCTCCCACTAAATTCAGGTCGGAGGAATATGTACCGAATAATTTATCCAACCGATGGCAGTACCTGGCAAGCTCATTTTGTAATGGTCAATGCGCATGCGCTACCGGAAATGTGGGAAAAGGAAGTATGTTTTTTTTAGGAAATCGAGTGGTTAAGTTTGTGGCTGCGCGTTTTTGCTGTGTAAATAAAGAATATTTTTGTAGCACGGATGTTCTTTACTCTATAATGCGAAGCTAGGTTAGCGCACGAACTTATTCAAAATCCATTTTTAAAACGTGGGTCACCACAATCTGTACTCGAACTGTGTTTTTGTACTGAATTTGTATGATTTGTTTATTGCAGTCATATGTATATTTCACACTTCAAGTTTAGAACTAAATTTTAAAAAAAGTACTATGTTCTAAAACCTATTATAACCTCATTCCTAGTTAAATGAAGCATAATTAGGAAAGTTTATCATTCGATTAAGGGGTAGGGCCTTGTAGCCCAGGTACCCGGGTGATGCACCGTTCTACAGAGGGTGTTGGTAAGGGCGGTAGGATTAAGACTGTTATTTAATGGAGCTACCATTAATATATTTTTGATTAAGACTTGTCATTAACTCTTTTATTCCTAAGAGTTTATCGTCCTTTCGCTTCATGAATTCTGTAAATTATGATCAATGGCGTAGCTAGAGGAGGCGATCAGCCTCTCGATAGCGCATATTTAGGGACAGTATTTTGGCTATGAAACATTATTTTGTAGGGTTTGTTAGGTGGATCGTCGAGGTAGATGGTGAACAATGGGATTCTAAATTGCCACACGGAATTAAATTCAGAAGAAAAAGATTTTTTACTTTTTTTATTACTTACATAAATGAAGTATTCAGAGAAATCACCACGGGGTTTCAACAGCTATACACTTTTGTTATACATTTCTTTACGCTTTTCCTGTTAGTAGATCAAACTTCTGAATGCAAATCTTGAATTTCTACTAAATAATGATAACTGTGATATTCGTAAGGAAGAATTCCTCTTTTAAGAAAGAAATAGTTCAGAATTCTATTTCTGTTATTTCTAGGAACACTGACACAGGAATGTGGAAGGGCAGTTCTTTTGATTACCTGGCAATTTGTACTAAAATACAATCTTCGTAACAAAGTTAGAAATATTGCAATATTAGTGCGAAATTTCCTCTCCGTTGTTGTTAAATGTTGCTAGTCGTGAGAAGCATTTTCTAAATAAAAATCGTTGAAGTGTTTAAGTGAAGAACTACAAATGTATATTTTGCTTTTTAAGAAATGTTTCTGTTCTGTCTATATGATAGCAACTGGAGCAATCAAATTTGTTCGGTGTCATCGATGGTTTTGAGAACAAAAATTTAAGCAAAATAATAATATAATTTTTAACTGTTGAAGTTAAAGTTTGTCTTTAGAAACTGACGTAAAGTTTTAATTTATTTCCCTACTTGTAGTTTTGACATTTTTTGAAGTTATCTGTTTTTATTTCGAAAAGGGCGGCAAATTCAGGGTCCGCCCCAGACGACTAAAGTTCTAACTGCACCACTGCTTATAATTAATGTTTCTTCTTTTTTAAACGTGACAAAGTGGTGTCATGGGTATCCGCGCCTTAGGAAATTTCCCGAAAATTCCATCCGGCCTTGAGACACGATAACGAAAACTGTTTAAACCTATCACACGCAACTGCAAAATTTAGATCGGTCATGGAAAAAGTATCGAAATTCGGTCTTTAATTTTAAAAACAAAATTTAAATCCACGTCATTGTGATGAGGGGGAAGATAAATTTCAGCTTTGCTCGGAATTTCTGAAGCTGTTCCAGTGAAAATCGAAAATTGCTGACGAAACCAACAACAAAAGCCCTCCAAGCCGGCGTGACGACTTAATCCGAGCAAATGGTGGAAGAGGGGCTTTGCAAACGAAGCGCGACGTCTGTTATCTTCGCCGAAACCGAAAGCTTGCTCAGGTACAGGTTCGCTTCCTTTGTTTCGAGACCGTTATCGGGGACATTAATCGGATCCGCCAAGAGAAAGACCCCCAGCTTCCCACGCATCGAGGTAAGAGACGTCCAAGTGACGAACGTACATCTTCAAAACAAATGGAAACAAAAAAAAACAAACGAGGCGCATAATACAGTCTTACGCCACTTAAATGTGATTTCTGTTAATATTTTCATTCGGATTTCGCAATAGTTTTCAAATTTTGTCGATTCACAGAACCCTTAGAACTTAGTTTTTCGGAGAACCCCATTCTCATCCTGAGACAAATATGTCTTAAAATAACATTTCAGGTAGATCAATATGTAACAGGTAATTTTTATAAAGATAATTAAAGAAAGGAGGAAAAGGTGAAAAAAGTTAAAATCAAGTGAACAGTCTATCAGGAGAAAATTTTCCATCCTATCTCTAAGCAGGGTTTCTTAAATTTTTTCGTGTCGAAACCCCATAATATTTACGGAAATTTTGTGGGACTGCGCAAATTCGACACATTCGTGAGTGAAACTCTTTAATTTTTTTCACTTGTAATGTAATATACTATTGCAGTTTTAGGCCATTCAATTTAATTTTTAAAGTAAAATAAACTTTTATATTATAAAAAAGTGCATCGAAATATTTTCGTTTTTTCTGTATTGTCTTATCTTTATCCATTTTCAGACACATTATGTAAAAATATTTGGTAATTGTAAAATTATAGTAATAAGTTAAAGAAATGTAAAATTGCTAAAATTCTTGGCGACCCCCTACTGCAAGTCCCGCGACCCCAACTGCGGCCGTCACCCACAGCTTAAGAAACTCTGGTCTATAGATTAAATATTATTTTCTTATCCCACTCACTTTCAAAGAGTGAAACTTCATCAAGACAGAGCAACAAGCTATACTTCGAAAAATACTGCTATATTCCTTGAAAAAAAAAAGAAGACTGCTACAGGTATTGCATGTATACCTTTTCAACGTATTCCTGCGAAGTCCCCTGACGTTTCATCTACGGAAAATAATGCCTTGGTCTTGTGGCAGTCTTATGTTCGACAGCGCGTGCCCCCAGATGACGTCATGTTGGTTGCGTAATAACTGCCAACGCGACCAGCGAACTCACTCACAATGCCTTTAGCTCGAGTGCAAGGATGTTCGAATATTTGTGTAGAAGTGTCCTGTTTTAGTGAATAGTTGTGTTAACGTATAGTTGTGCTAGTGAATAGTTGCGTTAACGTATAGTTGTGCTAATGAATAGATGTGTTCATAAAAGTGTGTTTTAGCGAAGTGGAGTCATGTCTTTGAAGAATATTCACCAAGCCATAATCTACACACCATAAACTGGCGACTCGGCTAAACGCATGAAGCTTGGTTCCAGGACTTTCGTGTTCTTTCCTGCAGCCACTGCCATGGAGGAAACAGCAGCCGTGAAGATACCAATTTACAATCCTATTGACCCGACATTGTGGTTTGGCTATGTGCGAATCGACTTTTGCTTTAGCAGCATCCAAACCTGTTACGGATTCCAAGACGAAATTTACTATTGCGTTGCATATTTGCCGCCGGAAACTGCCTCTTTGTTTCGAGATATCACGCTTGGGGAATGCTGTGATTCTTCTTACGGAGACCTGAAAACTGTCATTACAAATCATTGCGGAGAAAGCAGTACCAATGAAATCCGGAAATTACTCGCCGGTGAGCAACTTGGAAACAGAAAAACCTTTCGAATTGCTTCGTTTCATGAAAAGGCGTGCTGAAAAACACGATATAGCTGACTCATTGTCACTAGAGTTATTCATTCAGCAAATGTCGCCAAATATTCAGTCTATCCTCGCGTCGGTGGAGCCGCTCGATTCTTCGAAAGCTGACAGCATTGCCGATAGAATATTGGAAGTTAACCCGCTCAGGTAAGCGTAGTTTCTCCACCTGTATCTGTCAATGTATCTCATAGTTCAAAACTGGATTCCCTACTGGATGAAGTCTGCAAATTGCGTGTTGAGGTATTGTCTCTAGGACGATCAAGCAGTGTTTCCCGAAACCGCTATAACAGAAAGCGAAGACCTTCAGCTAAAGCTGTTTCGAATTGTTCCTAATGCTGGTATTATCGCAAATTTAATGAGAAAGCCAAAAAGTGTGTTCCACCATGTACGTTCCAGGGAAACGAACCAGGGAAAGTGTAATGGCGACTTGCCCTTTACGCTCTGAGTCTCGTCCCTTTTTATTAAAGACAAAGTCAAATAAAATATTTTTGTGCGACACTGGCTCAGATGTCAGTCTCCTCTCAGTAACCAAAGATGAAGCTCGTCAAACACCTGTTATGATGTTTTCTGCAGCCAATAGTACTCCTATTCCGCTTTACGGACAAAAATCTTTAAGCATTGACCTTGGACATCGTCGTAGTTTTAATTTTATTTTTTACGTGTGTAAAGTGTCAACGAATATTATTGGATTTGATTTTTTGCATTTTGATTTACTACCTGATTTAAAAACAAAAAGTTTGTTGATTTCAAAACTCATTTAACAATTAATTGCAGTGTAATTAACACACATTTGTATTCTATTAAAGCAGTTATTGCAAATAGTGTGTATTATAAATTATTGTCTAACTAACCTTCACTGTCAAAGCTTCCTGATCTTAATGAGACTGTTAAACATAATACTACGCATTTCAGTGAAACTATTGGTCCTCCTGTTTCATGTAAGCCCAGGAGACTAGCTCCAACTAGATTAAAAATTGCTAAGAATGACATCAGAAAAATGATCTATTTAGGCCACATGCGACCCTCCATAAGTAATTACTCCTCTCCTCTTCACATGCTGTCAAAGAGAGGCACAAACGAATGGAAACCTGTGGGAGATTTTCGGAGGTTAAATGCTCAGACAGTGAAGGGTAAGTATCCTATACTCAACATTTGTGATTTTGCAGCGCAGTTGCATGGAGCAAAGGTATTTTTTCGATTACACTTGGTAAAAGCCTATTATCAAACTCCAATTAATCCTTCAATTAAAACGGCTACTGACACTCCTTTCGGACTTTTTGAGAGCACAAGAATGCAGTTTGGGTTATGCAACCTTTCAACGCTTTATTGATGAAGTAACTTGTGAGCTGCCAGGAGTATTTGCTTTTGTCGACGATATATTGATTGCGTCAAAGGACGAAACTGAGCATTTGATACACTAAAAACCTCTTTTTGAAAGATTAAGTAATTATGGGTTAAGAATTAATGTATCTAAATGCAATTTTGGTTTAACATCTTTCGAGTTTTTGGGTTTTCACGTATCTGAACAGGGTTTAAAACCTTTACCCCTACAGGGTGGAAGCCATTTAAAAATTTACTAAACCAAACACCTTAACTCAGTTAAGGAAATTTCTCGGCTTATTTAACTTTTACAGACGTTTTGTCTAAAAGTTAAATATGCCGAATGGTATATTTAACTTTTACACAAAACGTCTGTAAAAGTTAAATATAGCTCTCTTGAGTGAGTAGATTATTAGAAGGCCTCATTAATAAAAAGAAACCTTCACAACGAAACAAAAAACAAACCTCTCGAATGAAACGACAAGACTGGGAAAGCATTCGCTAATGCAAAAAAAAAAAAAAAAAAAAAAAAAAAAAAAAAAAAAAGAGAAAAGAATTCTCAAAAAAAAAAAAAAAAAAAAAAAAAAAAAAAGACTACAATAGAACTACAAATAGAAAGGCAATAGAACTACTGCTTATCATCCTCAGTCCATTGGGCTGGTTGAGATGTTTCATAGGCAACTTAAAGTTCAATAATGGCTCATAACAACCTAAAATGGACTGAAATTCTGCCTATAGTTCTGTCGAATATCAGATCTGCCATTAAGAAAGATATAAATGCTACTTGTGCTAAACTTGTTTACGGTACCACACTCAGATTACCTGAGACATGCTGAATATTACTAATTTCGTATCTCCTTCTGAAGCTTACGTGTCACAGCTTCGATCAGTCATGCATTCAGTTAGACCAATTCCAACCTCTAAACATGTTCAATCTTCAATTTATGTACACCCGGCACTTCAAACTTGTTCTTATGTATTTCTACGTATCGATTCTGTTAAACCTCCTCTAACTCCACCTTACGTTGGTTCTCACGCCGTTGTTAAACGAATGGACAAAAATTTTATTATTGAGGTTAATAACAAAAAGATTAATTTCAATTGATCGCTTAACCCTTTCTGGCACAGTGTGCCCAGTCTGGGCACACCTAAAATATTCCCTCTGTATACATAAAATTTGAATGAAGGATTTATAGGTAACTATAGGTTACTTTGAATCTTCTTTGTTTATAATAGATGGCAGCACAACACAAAACAGCCCATACATTTTAGCCTTGTTTAGTTTTTAAATACTCTCATTTTTCAAAGAAATCTTCGAGATTTTTTTCGGCTATGAAAGGAATTGTTTAAAAAGAAATTTCTGTGTTATTTTGTTGCTTGTAGGCTGATCTCTTTATTCTATATTAGTTTTAAATTTTTATCTTGAAATCTTGCCTAAAATCGAAAACTGAACATCTGGTCTGCCCAGAGTGGGATCATTGAAACACTAGGACCAGACCAACGACTGCATTTTTGTTTCACTGCAACAATTCTTTGGTAAGCTCATTCACAATAAAAAGGTGGATCCACATCTGTGTTTCGTTTTTTTTTCTTTTGGGGGGGGGGAAGGTTTGGTTGTCAAATAAGAAAGTGTTGTTGGTGTTTTTCTGAAAGTCAGGGGTAATTTTATCAGTTAGCTTTTTGGTTCTTCACTAGAGTAGTTCTCTTTTTTTCTTTCACTTTCATTGAAAGAAGTTCTGTTAACTCTACGTTTTAATAGTTTTGAGTTGCAGAGGTTTATTTAATTTTATTTTATAGTTTATATGTTCGTAATTGTAGATACAATATTAGTTTATTTTTTTCTGATTTTTAATTATTTTGAAAATGGATTGGAGAGGGCTGACCATTTCTGAAGCACGGAAAGTGCTAAATGCATTACCTTCTGATAGTGAATCCGATACTGGTCCAGTATATGTGCAAAACATGCAATGTTGGGTTGTGCTTTTTCACTTGCTTCGAAAAGTACCACTATGAAAAAAATAGACTAAAGCGTAAATACGAAATGTAATTAATGTAAATATCATATAGCCGAGTTACTTTTTTTCATTTATACACATGTAATCATTATATAACCAAGAGAGTATAGAGTAGCAGGCCTTCCCGTGGCAAGCCCTGGGCAATGCTAAATCTGCTACGGTAATTAGAATCTAGTGTTTTTTCAATCGTAGGCACAATCTTTTATGCACTTCCCAGCAATGCTCACTTCAGCATTCTTTTCGAAGCTCTATTCATTCAGTGAGTCCGGTTCGGGCAAACCCACAGAATAAAAACGATACGTGCTATCTTTACAAAATTTTCCCTGTGTACTCCTCTAGGCCTGATTAGACTGCCTACATTTTTAATTGAAATTCTAACTTTAAAAGATAGCATGTCAGAAAGGGTTAAAACCAGCGTATATATCGTCGGAACGTACAGATACACTTGTAGTTCCTCAGATTTCACACCAAAAAGTATGCGAAGACTCAGAAATTGCTGCAAAACTAGTAATTACTCGCAGTGGAAGTTGTGTTCATTTTCCTAAAGAACTGATCACTGTAATACAATTTAATTTTTTCTATTGCGATCTGCTGAAAAATTTTTAGTATATAAATCCTTGATTAATTTCTTTTGCACGCATTGGGAGCTGCTTAAAATTCCTATTAACTTTTCATTATTTAATTAAGATATGCATTATATTATTATAGATTTCAATTAGAATTTAAATGTATTATTACTCGTATATGACTACTCATATATTTTGTATTTCTTGGTTTTTGTACGTACATTTTAAAGTATGACTTCTATTCAAATGTGTATATCTTAAACTAGAATTTTGTAATCAACCCATTTTGTGTCGCGACTGTGTCACTGGGGGAATACTCTGTGGCAGTTTTATGTTCGACTGCGCGCGCCGTCAGATGACGTTATGTTGGTTGCATAATAACTGCTAGCACAACCAGCAAGCTCACTCACATTACCCTTAACTCGAGTGCAAGGATGTTCGAATATTTGTGTACAAGTTTTCTATTTTAATGAATAGGTGTCTTAATAAAGTTGTGTTTTAACGAACTGGAATCATGTCTTTGAAGTATATTGACCGAGCCATAACCCACACACCATAGTCTGTTGAAAACAACTCTTTCTAAGCGCAAACCCACTACGATAGCTGTACTCTGGAAGAAGATAGAAATCAATACCTTGGAAATTTTACTAAAAGACATTCTGTCATCGAAATCGTGATGAAGTCTTATAGTCCAGAAAAAGGTTATCAGAGGGAACATTTTAAAAAATGCTGTTTACATTTTAAATCTTAATCAAACGGCGCCGAAATCATTCAGAAATGGTTCAACCACCCTCTGTAGTTTTTGAGCCTATTCCCCATATTAACCTTCCTTTTCCACTCCTGCATAAATTGAAAGGAGATTGAGTCTATGACACTTACCTCTCCATTCGTTTCACCGAAACAATCACGTTGCTCGCATCAGCTTATTTGACCTTTCTCAAAGACCAATTTCTGTCAGTAGTTGTTCGTTCTTCTTTTGTTAGCTTGTCGCATAGTCTTCAAACTTTGTCGACTGACGGAGCCCTTAGAACTGTAATATTTGTTCAGGGGATCCCCATGCTGGCCTCAAAAAAAGATACATCTTAAAATAATATTTAAAGCAGATAAACGGTTCTTGCTTAATACCAGATATTTAGCTAGTTACCTAGAGAAACTGGTGAATTCTTTCTCGATTAGATTCCAAATTTTAAGGCAGATCAGTATGTTACTGGTACTTAATGTCAAAACAATAAAAGGAAAGTATTGTATTTCTTATTAAAAATTTAATATAAAATCAATCTAATTATTTTTTAATAACATTAATCCGTGTTCTAGGTGTCACCTACCCTTGGATTACATTTAGTAACAGAGATGTTCTTGAATTTTTTTTACACAAACTGTCGAAGTTTGGCTCTACTGATGTTATCTGCAAGCGCTTTTCCTATTTGACATTTAATGTGTGTCTATATTTTGTTTTTGTTGCCACTTACGTTGTGATGTTTCCTTGTTCAACTTTTAGAATGCCAGCTGAAGGAACCAGGCAGGAGAAGGTTTAAAAGAACCCTTTATTAAAACTGTTTAAAATTTACGATGCGTCGACTTCACGCTAACAAACTACCCCTAGCTTTGGGGGTAACTCAGATAACAACTAAACTAGAAATTCCCTTCTAGAACTGAGTATTTAAACCTTTTTCTCCCGGTGGTAGAATTTGCATTCCTTCACGGGCGCCACCAAATTTAAATATTCTGGCACTAGCAATTAGGGGAATGAAGGCTTATAGGAAAGCATAAACTTAAACTTAATGGGTTAGAAAAATGAATATAAATCCCTACAGCGTTAAGAATGATTTTTCACTAGCATATGTTGTTCCGAATGGCATTGAAATGTTTATAGCTATGTGAAAAACATTTTTAGGCACACATTAACTAAACAATCGAAAAATCTCTGAAAGTTACTCTCGCATGTACGTCACTGCTGATTCGTTACATTATACAAGATATATTACAATATATGTATAATTTCACTAAAATTATTTATATATATACAAAATTCGTAACACTATTTATATTAATTTTTTTTATTATTATTTTGTAAATTGCTGGAATATAGTTTTATTAGTGCTCATGTGAACGAATATTTTTTTGAACCTTCGAAAACAAATGAAGAATGTTTTAGCTTACTAATTCTGGTAACGATATATTGACTCATTAAACACAAGAGATGCGTTGTTAGAAAAGTCATTATAATTCAGTTCACAAATATTAGTACAAAAATGTAGAAAAACTTAGAAAACTATTTGGAATTTTTAAAACTAAAGTAAACTATTAAAATGTTAAAACTTTTATTTGTTCCGATTTTTGGTAGACTTGAAGAAAAAAAAATTTTTTTCTTCACTTTGCGTCACTTTTTATTTTATCGGCAAATTCTGAACAACTTTCTGTTACATTAAAATATATAAATAATTCATTTTTTATAAATTCGACAGAACACCAATTTCGTTCATTTCTCAATTTAATTGACGCTAAAAATTCTTCCATAATATACTAAATTTGCACGAATAAAAACATATATGAAACTATTTTTTAAATTTAATAAGCTCTTTTTAAAATCGTCTGTAATTTGCTACTTGATGTTTTGGATCTTGTAAGTTTTTACTAATGAATGTTACTTCATTGAAAACGTCATCCATAGTCAATTCGAACTTTTATTTTAGCTTCGAATAATTAATAAATTCGAAGTAATTTGGTCTTCAGAAATCTTTGAGATTCGACATTATCTATTATTTTTAAATGTCGATGAATTTGAAAGCTAAAAAATGCTCATCGTAATGAAATTTAAGATTTTTTTCAGTTCGTCAAAACACAGGAAATATTTACACAATTTTTTCCCCTCTATTTCTTCAATGCCTAAGCTGAATATCGGCATTAAATGTCACGGGAAAATACATATATACATATTTCAGTAATCAGTGTGATTTACAGTGTTCTTAAAAGTGTTTTTCACTCAAAAGTCACGAGTTTCAGTGAAATATTGCTTTATTCATTAATAAATATTGATATTTGAAAATGAGAATTTTTTAATATTATCCATAAATTTCTCTTAGCAAAAATACACTAGTTATTTTACGAACATAGAAAAAAAAATTTTTTTTGGGGGGGAGGGGAATCGGTAATAAAAAAGTAACAGAAAAGTTATCTCACAAACGTTTTCGTACACTTTAAAGAATTCTGCGCATATTAGTAAATATTGCGGTATTTCTGTTAATTAGTACTTTGTAGGATATCTTGCAACATTTATGACAATTTTCAAATGTCTGGCACAGATTTCAGAAACTTTTTTCTTCTTCTTTTTGTTTTGTTATTCCAGGAAGGCTATTAATTTCAAAACGACACTTTGCGTCGATTTACTTTTCAAACTGTTGTCACCAAATATTATCGCCATGCATTATATTTAAAAAAAAACTAAATAATGAAGAATCTTCATGAATACCTGTTTCTCGTATAGTGAAGAAACAACTCTACCTAGGGCCATCAAATTTTGAATAACGTAGTCCTCCAACCTAACATGGGCACTTGGAAGCCCGAATTTTGAATTTCGAATTAGTTTTATTATCTACTTAAAATTTTGTAAAACTTTAAACGGATTTTTGATTAACAAACTGAACGATTTTAAAGTGAGCAATGGCAACACTGTACGAAAAAAAATATCTCCAAGATAAAAGATATACAGTTTTTAAATATTTCGTGATTTTATTGTTGATTTGAATTTTATGTGGTTTAAGCGCAAAGAACATGATATTTAATAAATAAAGGTAACACACAAACGTCCTTTGGTAGTAATATAAAATCTAAAAGCTTTCAGTTTTGCCTTTGTTTTTTGTAATATCTGCATCAATGTTTCTCCATTCTTCCTGTTTTTAGTTCGGTTTTAGTTCTTATGTTGTGTCTTCGTACTTTAACCTCTAATTCTGTCTAAATGCGTTCTATCGGATTTTAATCTAGTGACTGACGTGGTGTTTTCAGACATTATGGACAATTATAGGCACATGAAAAGCGAACGTTGAAGACCGTGTTTTTAGGATAGTTATCCTGATAAAAAATAAAGTTGTTTTCATTTACCCAAACTTTGAGGGGATCATTTTTAATTACGTTTTAGAATATTTAAATAAAGAGCATGGTTCATTATGCCTTCAATAAATACTAGATTACCTAATCCTGTTGCTAACATAGACCCCAGACCAGAGCAGCTCCACCACCATGCTTTACTGTTCCACCCAAGGTCTTAGGATTAAGTTCCTAATTTTTTCTTCTCTTAATAATTATGTGCCCATCGGAATCCAAAATGTTAAATTTTTCATCTGCAAATAAGACATGGTTCTAATATGCTTCCGGCTTCGTACTTTATTTCGTTCCGATCTTCTTCTTTAAAGTATTTAATTAAATAGTACACCGTAGAATGAGATAAATTTACAAATTTAGCGATATCCCGGATCGATTGTCTGTTCCTATGATGGAAAATGACAATTTTCGAATGATATTTTTGTTTCCTTACGACTGTGACCCATTTTTAAATATTAAATTAAGTATAATGAAGAAGAATTAAAGCAAAGCGATTTTTTAAACGTCATCCAAAGAAAAAAAAAATTTGAAAGATTGCAGATTTTAAATTACGTCCAGAGGGGCGTTTTTTTAACATTTTGCGTGTTACCTTTATTTATTAAATATCATGTTTTTCGCACTCGAAGCATAAAATTCAATTCAAGAGCAATATCGCAAAATAATTTTAAATTGAGCATATCTTTAGAATTTCCGATACACAGTCTCACGCGGTGGAGTTAAAAATGTTTTCTCTGTACAACCTTGCTCGTTTTGAAATTTTTGAATTTGTTAATCAGAAATTCGTTAAAGATTTACAAAATATGAAATCGATATAAAACAAATTCCAAATTTCAAATGTGGTCTTCCAGGTGCCCATATTCGCAGTAGGATTACGTCATTCAAAATTTCATGGCTCTAGGTACCGTTGTTTTATGACAATGCGAGAAACATACATACATTTATGCAGATTCTTCATTATTTGACTTATTCAAATATAATGCAGGGCGATTATATTTGGTGGCAACAATTTGAAAAGTGAAGCGGACATTCAGAGTGATTCGCCGCAAAATCACAAAACGAGAACAATAGTCCCTCAGGGACAAAGCCCCTTTGGAGTAAAAAGTGGCAGATGATAATTTTATTTATGAAATTTTACGAAACTGTTTCGGTGTGCAATCACTTTTGTGGCGTGTTTTAGCTATGCTCTATACATTTTTCAGTTTTAGAAAATGAAAATAAGTCAGGATTTAAAAAAAGTTTGGTTTTATTCAAAATCACGTTGAGATGATATACTTTTATTATTATACTTTATATTCGAGTTCATTTCCGGGCTACAGCGCTATTTCTATAAATTCTTAAAGCGTATGAACACTTTCGGAATTTGAATAATGAACATTTGAATAATTCTTTAGAACAAACAGTTGGTCTGCTTAAGAAATGAAAACTTAAGACATTTTAAATTTCGAAATAAAAGACATTTACAATTTTTTTCTGAAGTCAAAAAGGACAAGAACAACAAAATTGATTAAAGGACTATCCTTTCTCCCCTCCCCCCTCCCCAAAAAAAGGACAGTTGGCAATCTACATATATGCTATATCTCTGGACAGAAATCGTTTGGTTTTCTCTTTTACAGTTAGTAAGAGACGTAACAACATGTGAACAATCAAATTTTTTAGAACGAAATATATTACACATAAACTTGTTAAGCAATACTAGAAAATGCAAAATTAGAATACAGAAATAGGGGACAGCATTGAAAACTTTCATTTACTAGAATATTCGAAACATTTTTAAGTAAGCAAATATAACAGGTTCAAAAATAAATAAATACATAAATAAAAAATAGAAATTTTTAAAAAAAAAATCGATAGTTGACACAGTTATATTATTTATAATTTCTTTGAGCGATGGCAATGAAATGAAACAGCTTTCATTCTTGGGCGAAATTTCCAGCAAAATAAAATATTTCTACTGATTCTTTTCTTGTCGTAACAGTTCTCAATCAGAACAGCTGAATCAATGCACCTGTTTTACGAAGCATTTCTATTTGAAGCTGTTATATATGTGCTTGATTGTTAACTCATCCGAGTTCCACACGTCGCTGACTGTGGGAGGTATGCTAATATAAGGATAATTGCTATAAACTGGCGTAACGTTTGCTGATTTTCTGGCAGAATTATGAAATACGCACAAAATCTGCATCCCTTCATTTGCAAAAATAAGGATCTCTTTAATGTGTTTACATTTTCTTTCGTTGTTTTAAGCACCAGAGGCGCTATTAATCTCGAAAACCACTATTTGTCCGTATTTTTTTGTGTTCGAAAAACATTTCAAGTTGTTCCAACAAATGTTATTGTCATGTAGTATTTAAAAAAAATTAAATAGTTAAGAATCTGTATGTACGTTCTTCGCATTATGGAAAATTGGCAGCACCTCTGAATTTTCAATACACTTAGTCCTTCAACCGAAAATGGGCACCTCGAATCCGAATTTTGAATTTCGAATTGTTTCAATTTATTTCATATTTTGTACAAATTTAATGAATTTTTGTTTAACAAACTCAGCGATTTGAAAGCGAGAAGTGGCAACACTTCGAAATAAAACATTTTTATCTCCGACGAACCAGACTGCTGGTATTGGCAAAATATAACATATTTCTCTTAAAATATTAATCAAATTCGGCTATTTGAAAGCAATCCGTTATCAACGATCCATGAAGTAATTAATTCATTTTACATTAATTTCTATGGGAAAATGGTTTCAGTAAAAGAACGTCTTTCTGGAACGAATCAAATTCGTTAACCAAGGTTTCAGTGCACATTAAATTAACATGTCCAATTAATCATTTTTATCATCATGTTCTTCGCGATGTATTTCCAATGCAGAGTAATTGTTTGGTGTTCACTTAATTTTAATGCTTGTCTGTAAGGAAGTTTCTCACTTCTCATTCATGATTTTTCATGTTATATGCTTCAGTAAATGCTTAATTGCCATACACGTAGCACCCGAACTAAAATATGGCTGAATGATTATGCGTCGCCACTCAGATTTGGCTGTAGAATCCCCTCTTTCGTCATAGTTCTTTAAGTGGGAGAGAATGTAAGGAATTTTTTTATTCCTTATCACGTGCTTTCGCAATGTAGTTGGGAGCTCATCCGCCTATTAAGCCGAAGATCCGGACTTTGCTGACCAAGGCATCGTTGATTGTTTTGGTTACTTACTCCGATAACACACAGTCCCTACACACTATTTACAAATTAAGCAATTTAAAGTAACGTAAACTGCAGTACATTACCAACTTGTATCACAAGAGTTAGTAGCAGCTAATAAACTGCATACGATGAAGTTGTTTTATAACACGGCTTGACATATTCTGTGCCATACAGTCAGCACTCTTACGACATCACCTGCTCCATTTCGATACATAAAAGAAGAAGATACGATCTTCTAACTTGCTAACAAAGCAGTCCACTTTCTACGCCGGCCTAAAACGAATCAGATAAGCCCCGAATTCATAGCCATAGCCGCAACAAAAGAGCAGAGAAGAGTTGTTAGCTTCCTGCTGCAAAGCATTTCTTCGTCAATCGGTGAGAAATCTGCCTCATTACAGTTTCATTTTTCTGACCCAGAGAGAGAAATGAACAGAAACAATGTTCACTGAAGCAAAAGAACTGACCTTATAATCTGTCTTGTGATTAAATACTTCAAGTTACAGAAAGAATTTGGAGAAGAACAGTTCCTTTTTAACCGATGCAAATTGTTTCCGTTCAGAATAATATTCGGTGGGCTCTGATAACCGATCATCAGAAAGAACACATTCAACTCTCGATTATATTGTAGATGATGTCCATGCCTAATTCAAAATCGCAGTTAATCAGGCAGGACTTCAAAAAAATTGATGTGGACACCACCTGATTTCCTTGTACGGCCTTAAATTATACGCATTATTTGCTGCATTAAATTTAAACTTATTTAAACACTAAAATAAACTCGAATTATTCTAACGTAATTAATCGATTCCTTAAGTTGTTCCTTAAGTTCCCAAGTTGAAAAAGATTAAAAAAAATTTCAAAATTTCAAATTTTGAAATTAAATATCCCGGCCACTTTTGTCGTACAGGAGTCAAATTTCTTACATTTTTTTTCATAACGAGTTTAAAACTTTCCCAAATATAAGTATAGGAACGGAAGGAGGCATTAAATGTTAGATTTAGTTATTTGCCCAAAATTAATTATTTTTAAATTTGAAATTGGCAATAAATAAATATTTTCGTCATTTAAAACACTTCTGTAAATGGAAGTATATGACTACAGCCAAAGATTGCGAAAATAGAAGCCGGGTAAGGACTTTAAACCCCGGTAAGGGGTAAGATATGTATATATATAAAATGAAAGTAATTAAAAGTAAATTAATAAGCCCAAGACTTGCGCTAAAGCTGCAAAGTAATAAAGCAATAATTCACCATAAATTATAAAAAGAAAACTCTCCATATTACGTCTCCAAGCAACGGAAATTCAATTTAAAAACATTATTGAAAAGGTATTTTTCAGAATTTAAAAACATTTTACAGAATTTTCTGTCCTCTTTGCTTTAAACACAGTTAAGGAAAAACGAAATAGCAAAAGTACCAAAATCAAAAGTAAACATTTTAAGTATTGAAAAACCAGTTATTGTTATTGACAGCAGATTAATCGACTTATCAAGGGGATAAACCAATCTACCATCAATTAACAGTAACTAAAATTAGAGACAGTGTTTCATCTTACTTCCAAGTAAGCGTCAAATTATTTGCTAGATTCATTTGCTCAATCAAAATAAAGATATTAGTCACTAAACCAAAAGAATCCTGTTAAAAAGCAAATAATCATTAAGATTAATATTTTTTTTAACTGAGAACAATTAATCTGAACGAGACGCTTACTTTAGAAGACATATCCCCTACACTTTCTTTTCATTTCAAAACAAAAGTAGATTCAAGAACAAATTTTAAAAAAATCATAAGAAGATTAAAAGTAATAATAGTAAAAAGAATTAAAAATCAAACTAGTAAGCAAAAATTAACCAACTTGCCTTAAAATTTTAGAAACCAAATGACTGGAATGCGAGTACGCATAAAGAGATGGAACCAAAAGGGTTGTCGTAATAAGTAGTTTTCTATTGAAGAAAGTTTAGCCTAAATTGGCGACAAAACTACAAAGTTTCTTGGAGCTATAATACGAATAGATTCTTGCTGTTACCCAGTCCTTCAGAAATTAAATTTTTCGCAAAATTTTAGCAGTCGGTTTGCAGACGATAAAATTAGTGAAAAAAAAGATGGAAAATACACGAGGAAATGCAGTAATTCAAGAATTAAAACAAATATTCATATGAAAGCGCTAAATTCTCTCCAAGGAAAAAAAGTACAAGTTTATAAATGCACACTTGCAGTGAGACACACGAAAGCGTCAAGATGTTGATGTTGGCGTACAAAACTTGCAATCATCGCATTATTTTTAGATTTCGTAAAATTTTAGTTTTAAGACTGCGACATCTATATTTAGTAGTATGCGTTGGTTTTAAACAGCTCAACTGTTAATGGCCATGTTCGCACACGGTAAAGATCAATTTCTTTTCTTGCTGCTTTTTTTCGGTTCGAATCCTTTGGATATAGCACGATGCCCATACCAGTGCCGCTAAAAGAAGTTTTCGCAAGTGCATCTGAAGCAATGTCTTTTCCCGGCGAAAGAAGTTCAGTTGTTAATGTATTCACTAAAACTAACCTATCCAAAATTTTGATTTATCAAATTTAGAGGTTTTGAACAGGATCTGAAAAGCTGGAATGAGAGAAAAGGCGAGTTTTCGAATCTCAGATCTTTTCCTGCGAAAATTTCAGCATGCCATCTTTAATATTGAAGCTTTCTAGGCTTGGCTAATTAATTAAAACAAAGAACAGCATGTGGACTAGCTGCCTGATGGCACCACACCCACGTGTGAGACTTTCTAAACGCAAGTTAGTTCCTAATCCCACTACACATGACTAAATATACGAAAATGCCCATGCAGCCAGCTTGTTAGATCAATTTAAATTCCAACCGTGTTGCAGTTGTATATTGTTATGGAATTTCCGAAGTGCTGCCCGTTTGTATACAAAAACATGGAAAATACTTATTGTGATCAAAATTTGCATATGGTTATAACCTCTATTTACTCCCAAGCTACCATAGACATAAAGAATACCATCGCGCAAATAGAAGACGTACAAGGTCGTACGCAAACTCCTCTCAAGCTCTTTGAAAGACATTATAATGCACCAAGCACCACTTGTGACACCCTATAGTTCTATAAAAAGACAAGAGCTTGAAAATTACATCTACGTCAGCGGTCTGGTCATACAGAACACAGCAGACACATCCAGTATATTTGAAACCTTAAATAGCAATGGTTGGCTAGGTTTGACACTGACTACATCGAAAGCCAACGACATCATGCAAAATTAGAAAGTCATGGAAGACACTGAAGACAGCAGCTCATCTGATCATAAGTACGTCACCTACACTATTTCAAACTCACCCACTACATCCGTAGTTGAACGCTTTAAACTTCCCAAAAATAATATAAAAAAACTCCAATGGACCTCCCAACGACTGATCTGCGAAGAACAGCAGAAGCGATGGATTCATGCACAGTATCTCTTCTCACCAAAATAACCAACATACGTGATAACGTCCTACCGCAGATAATGTCTGAAAACTCACTACCATAGTCTGGTGGAACAAAGATCTCCAAATGCAGCAACACAGTGAAAAGCGATAGGACTAAAACGTGCGACAGAGGATACCATACTTCAACTCCTTCTACAAAAACTGAGGAAATAAAGGGCTGTTCATGAACACATGCTTGTAAGAACATATGCTTTCTTCGTATCCTCGTTCAACCGGCGATAGTCAACGCAAAATCTTGTTGAACCGTCTTTCTTCCTGACGAGGACGATGGGAGATGCCCATGGACGTGCTGAAGGCTCGATGACATCGCTTTCTTGCATGTCCTTTAAAAGCGTTCGTACCTCTTCCTGTTTAGCAATCGGTAGACGCCTTTGATGTTACTTGATTGGTGGATGATCACCGGTATCGATTATATGTTGCGTCAAACTAGTTCGATTCACTTCAGCAGACGAGCGCGAGAAAATATCCTGAAGATCTTGAATGAGACGTTCGGGAGCATTCCTCTCTTCATTGTTTAATTGCGCATTCTGTACTAACTCCGATGTAATGCTTTCTCAAAACACGGTTTTTAGGATGTTACTCTTTCTTTCAACTCTGGTTATTGGAGTACATTCTGCAACCACTTCACCTTTCTTAATAACTCTCGCCTTGTCGGTCACATTGGCAACTCTCACCGGAATAACGGTCCTCGACAGGTCGACGAGTGCTGAGGCTATTAGTACTCCTTTAGGGCTATTACAGTTCTTGGGATATTCCATTACGCCGTAGTGGAAATTTCTATTTTCGGCTATGGATCCAGGAAGTAAAATTTCTGTTCTTGTCGGTATTGTGATGTCGTCTTGAGCTATAATTTTGTGGATAGATTTCACTCCTTCCTCATTAATCCCGAATAAGGTTATGTCCTCAGAGGCAGAATACTGTTCGTTATTTTTAAAGCCCAAGGAAAAAATATATTTCCTTAGAAAGTCCAAACCGAGTATGCAAGGGTCTGTACTTTCTGCTATATATGCCACGTGATGGTAAGCGGCACTTCCAAACGCGATGTAACGCTTAATTTTCCTTCGATTTCGATCTTCTCGCCTGAGACAGTCTGGAAGGTAACGCAAGGAGGCGTTCAGATGAGTTTGATTTTCAATTATTCAGCCACATCTTTTCGAATGATGGTAACATTGGCTCATTATATGAAATGATGGTAACATTGGAGTTATATTACAAGGAACTATATTGATGTGTCCCCTGATGAAAGGTCCGTTACTGCCGCCACTCACTGCAGGAATCTGAAGTGCTTTAAACTGGGACTTTTCATTATCTGGCAACCTCCGCCCCGCGAGATGGCCACAAATTAGTTTCCCTCCTTCTTGATAGGCACGGTTTTAACATCCTTGCCCTGGGGTGTTCTGCAGTTTCTTCGTATGTGCCCTTCAGCACCGCATTTCCAACACTTTACGGTCGGTTTCTTGCCACCAATATCCGTGTCAAGGTATTCACTTTTCTGGTTAAATCGTTTAGGCAAGCAGTCATTTGCTCCACTAGTTCTTGTATGCCAGCAGCTGTGATTGGGTAGCGGTCTCTACGAGTGGCTTGCTGTGCTGCCTCGAATTTCATGGCGTACACTAGAGCGCTTTTCAAGTCCTTGGCATCAGCCATTCGCAGTGCTTTCTGTGTCTCAGGATCCCGGATGCCGTCGATGAAGTACTGCAGGGACAGGATTTCCTTTGTTTCTCTCGGACGCTCCGTAAAGGCGAGATGGGACAGCCTTTCAACATCCGTGGCGAGCTCCTGGAGTGTTTCGGTGGGCTTCTGTTGACGGGATTTTAATTGAAGCCTACTGTAGTCTTTCAAACATTTCTCTCCGAAGCGCAGTTCCAGTGCGCCGGATAGAGCTAGTTTCTGGTTTTCTAGAAGAGTCTTCAGGATATCCGCTGCGTTTGTTCCCAGTGAAGCGGCGAGGTGACAGGCCTTAGCTTGGGAATCCTATCCGTTCGCATCCGCAACTATAGAAAGTTGTGTCTCATAAACTTGCCAAGAGGTGATAGCTTCAGTGAGGGACGAGCAGGCAATCGTAAGAATTTAAAACCATCACTATTGCTCCCTGCCCTCGCTACGAATTTCTTTAAATTATCAATTTCTTTGGCAACTGCAGAAACCTTTCATCAGATTGCTGTTGAACGGCACAAACTCTCCCTTCGATTTCTTCTTTGACAAAAGAAACTCTGTAATCTATTTGTTGTTTCGCGGTCGAAACTCTCTCTTGTATTTACCCTTTCACAGACGAAATTCTGTAACCTATATGTTGTTCCACAGCCGAAACTCTCACTTCTATTTGCTCTTTCACAAAAGAAACTTTTTCTTCAATTTGTACAACATTATTTTCAACCGCGTCTATTCTGCCTTTCATAGCCTTAATTTTTTTTCTATTATGCAAGTAATTTCCTTTTTCATTTCTTCTTGACCTGCTTGAACGGCTTTCATCTCTTCCTTAACGGATTCTTGACCAACAGCTTACATCTTTTTTTGACCCGCTTTCATCTCTTCTTTAACGGAATCTTTCATCTCCTCTTTAAATCCAGCAAAGGCTACCATCAGTTGTCTTAACTGTTTTCCCATCGCTCCTGTAATCGGCATTCATATTCCACTCTTCTGATGCCAGAAATTATGGCGTGCGTAATGGTTGGTAATGGATTGAACGCACAATTCAATAAAAAGTTAATAAAATTTATTCTTTTCACAAGAAATAAAACAAAATACTGAAACATATCCTCAGAGACATTCGTACAATATCACAATATCTCAAACGTTAAACAGAACTCAATTCAAAACAGAGAAAGCTAATCCAATCTCACAGCGAATTCGCTACAATCAATAATAGCATTAAGTAAACAAACAGTTCGCTTGAAACAAATAAGCAAACAGTTCGGTTGAAACTGTACAACTGAGCTGAGGTGTTTTAATTCGGCTTTTATAAGCTTTTCCATTATTCACGAGAACATTCTGGTAAAATCTATTAATATTTCGCTTTTCCTGGATGGCAACAGTAATTACGAGATATTTATTTATTAAATATTAAATGCATGCGCTCTTGTACTTTTTACTTTTCCGACTTAGCTTTCTCTTCAAAGTCATGTGCGTTGCACAGGAAAATAAAACAATTTTAATTACAATTCTAAATAAATAGCTAAATAAGTACGAAATCCGTAACAAAATGAACAAATTAATTTTTAAATAAAAAACTTATTAACTGAGAATTAATTAAAAGAAAAATTAATGTTTAAACAATGGATAATTAGCAATATATTCCTAAAATTTTCGTCAAAACTAAGATTCGCAATTAAAATGACTAAAGATCGAATTGCAGTTCGTAATTTACAGAACCAATAGATTGCGTGTTCGTTGTTCACGCCATATCCTTATACGCTTGTCATCTGGCTCCAGAGCAAATCTTGACTCATCAGTAAACATGACATTGCCCCAGTCAGACACATTCTAATTGACATGTTCTCGGCACCACTATAATCGTGCCCCTCTTGATTGGACGGATAGAGGAACACAAACTCGAGGTACCCGGACGTACAGGCCACTCATATGTAATCTTCGGCGTACAGTAGCTGCAGATATCGCCTTACCAATGGACACTGTAACCATAGATGTCACACGTGTGGAGGTCGCTCTGCGATTCCGCTTGGCTACAGTAGCAATATATCGATCTTCTGCGGGGGTTGTAATCCTTGGGCGACCGGCTACGGGCCTTCGGACAATTGTCTGTGTGATTTGGAATTGTTTCCATAAACGTGAAATTATAGAATGATGAACGCCGATGAAAAGAACAACATCTGTGATCGACTGTCCTGCTTCAATGCGCCCCACAGCACGCCAGCGCTCAGAATCTTCCACATATGTCACACGTATCAGAAACACGTATGTCTTGAAAAGAAATTGTATGAAAATTTTAAACGCCTTCTATCAGCGCTTACAATCAACTTCTTTAACCCTTCATAAAGCTGCCTTTTATGCATATTTCTTGACATGAAAGCGCGATTGGCTGTTACCTAACATATTTGCATACTTCCATCTACCTCTGCAGCGAATTGCATCCTCTTCAATTCTGATTGCCTTCCGGAAATTAGCATTTTCCTCTCCGTGCCTAACTTTTGAAAGTGAGTGTATTTGTCACCATGATAAAAACTTTGTCATCAATTTTTAGTCTATTTTCTTATAAGTTACAGTGCTCAAATTTTGCGTGAATATTTATTACAGATGAGAATGAAGCGATTTTCCAAAGTTCGTCTTGCACTTTTTAAAACTTAAAAGTTTAAGCCATTTTTAGTACATATTTTCATTTAAGAACAAACTAAAAATCTTTGAATTTTATTGTTTCCACCATTGAATAGATCTCCCCCCCAAAAAAAAAATATGAATGAAATTTTAAAATTATTGCTTTAGTCCAAAGGGGAAATTTGCTCTATTAATTTTCAAATTGTTGCCACCAAATATTATCGCCCTGTATTATATATAAATAAATAATGAAGAATCTGCATAAATGTGTGTATGTTTCTCGCATTGTGATAAAAAAACGGTACCTAGAACCATCAAATTTTGGATATTGAAAGTTTTCACTCGAATATGGCCATCTGGAAGACCAAATTTGAAATTTAGAATTTACTTTATTATCGATTTCATATTTCGTAAAATTTTAACGAATTTTTGACTGTATATCGGAAATTCTAAAGATATGCTCATTTTCAAATTATTTTGCGATACAGCTCCTGAACTGAATTTTATGTTTTAAGTGCGAAGAACATGATATTTAATAAATAAAGGTAACATTAAAAAAAAAAAAAAGAAAGAAAAAAAAAAAA
>KK113902.1:57871-69544 GCA_000611955.2 Stegodyphus mimosarum
AAAGAAAAAAAAAAACTCTCCTTTAGACATAATTTAAAATCTGAAACCTTTCAGAATTTTTTTTTTTAACCTCTTGATATTTTGCAGTCAATTGGCATGTTGGGAAAAAAATAATAATCGTTGAGACAGAATTTTTGAACTGAATAATTTTATTGACAACATGTCAGTAAAACTAAAAACAGGAAAAGAAAAAGATAAAAAAAAGGTCTTTTAAAAATAAGGAACTAAAGAAAAGTTTTTATTTAAAACAATTAATGAACTAAAAGGAAAAAAAGAATTTATTACATACGATTAAATAATTATTCTATTTACAAAATTCATTTACAGTTCTATATCACGAATAATAAAAACAATACAAGGAAAAGATCTAATAATCAAATAATCAAATTTCACTGTCAAACGTGTAAATTATAAGCTTAATAAATTTTTCAACGTCCACGCTTTTGATTTTTATGATATAAAATTGTAGATGCATTTTGTGAAAATAATTATTTAATTTCGTGTTCGATTAAACTTTATGATAAATTTCTTTTCTCCTTTTAGTTCATTAATTATTTTATGAGTTTTAAATAGAAGCTTACGAGAAAAAACTGTTTTAATTTAATTTTTTCCCCTCCTAGAATTATTTTTGAATCTACAGTTTAGTATGTGCTGCTTAGAGGAAAGATTGCTATTTCCTCAGAAACGGCGGATTCGCTGAAGGAAATTTATGTATTCCTTTATAGATGCAACATTAATGTTATTAAATATGGCTTACCCAGAGCAATTATATTCTCCGTGTTGCAGGCGATATTCGCATCTAAGCGTTTGGATTTGAAGAGGATTTCTTACATACCTAGATGCAGCTCAACTTGTACATATCTCATCACGTTACAGTACCATCAAAATATTACAGAATATATTCTTACGAATTTTGTATGCATGTAAATAATTTTGCATATATACAAATAATTTTTTTTTAACTCTATTGCATCCCCAGACAGTTATCAATGCAGTAGTTTCGCTGACACTCCAACGAGCGGTCAACTAAACGTCAGTCATGTTGTTTACTAGAATTAAGTGAATCGCGCAATATAGTATGGGAAATCTCTCCATTTGCCCTGCTTCAGAACGGTAGGCGCATTCTACATCCAATTCGATGGGCAATTAATGCTTGTTCGCGATTTGAATGGGACACGTTAGAAGAACCGGTTTTCTCCACCTTTCAAATTTGCTCTTGTGAAGGGGTTATTGCGATTAACAATTTGCTTAATTTGATCGAAATATTACAGAATATATTGGTACGAATTTTGTCTACATGTAAATAATTTTAGTAAAATTATATGTAAGTTGTAGTATTTCTTGTATAATTTAATATTAAAGCTATCCATTTAACAGTGAGGTAAATGGTTATCTTGTCAAATTGACGAGATAGCGCAAAGTTAGCGATGAGTCTGGAGACTAATTTTCATCGCCAAAAGTCGCCAACCTTGGCAACTATTTAGCGACATTTTGGTTCGGTTCCTGCACAACTGTAACTGATTCGATCCGTATGCAGTTATAACTGCATACCCTGTGTAACTGTAACTGCATACACCTTGAGCAATTTCGAGAAATCGAAGGTGTTGGAAATTTCTCGGCGGACGGGAGAAAACTGATATAAAACCGGAGACAGCATTAGTTTTCAGTTGAGTTCAGAGTTAAGCTCAGAGTATTGAGATTACTGGCAGTTCATTGTGCGAGTTTACGCACTTAAGACTATTCATACTGTCTTGTTCTTAACGTTCTTAGTTAATAGTATGAAGTGGTAACTACTGATTGTGCTTTATCATACTGAGAAAAGCTGCACGAGTACTTTTGTGAAAAGTTCCAGAACTGTAAAGTGTTCCTTTGGGGAAAATAAAGTTTATGAAGCTATCATTTGTTCTCCGTGCATTACGAACTCGTACGTACGAAACAATGCTTTTAAACTGCAATAAGGTCGTAAAAGTGTAAAGTACAGGATTTAAGTACCCAAACAGCTTGGTTTCGCTTTTAGTTAACAAAAAAATTTAAAAAATAAAAAAAAAAACTTAGATTGGCCGTAGATTTTCAACAACTTTATCGGCTTTGAGGGCGATGAAAACACGTTTCCTGTTCTTCAAAACCAAAAAGATTTTTACAAAATTCTTTCTTTCTCCTGAAAACAAAATTCCCTGAAGTGATTTACGCTGGCTTTTTTTTTTTTCGTCCAACATTAAATTATACATTGGCAGGGTTCTCAGCGCTGGCGTTAGGCATTTTGACGTCAGGTGCAATCTCTTCGGGTACTAAATTCTCTCGCCCTGTTAATGATTGCCGATTAATATTATCAATATAACTGTGGGCAACGTGATGACATTATGAGCATAGGTCTAAAACGTTTCTGCACGCACTGTGTATCTGTTGACACATTCCAGTTCTCTTCGGCCTTTTACAATTACATTGAAAGAAGTTTCGAAAAAGAAGCTTTCAGAGACTGCTCCTTATTTAATCTTAACTTCAACAAACCAATAACCGCGGACGGAGCCATCCAATTACAGTGTCTGGCTGTTGCGGAAGTTACGCTAGGAACGGCTGTTCTTAAAAATTAAATCGAATTTTATCGTGACTTCTGGAAGCATGACAAAACCACGACGACGATGTAATGACCGAATTAGGGCAATTTTGGGTGACGGGTTTTTTGGAACCTCTCGAAATGTCGTGCAACACTCTAATTATGGATAAAGGAATGATCACGTGGGGAGTCTCAGCGGACGCCGACGAGACAGAATTATTCGGTAATGAAATTCGACAAGTGGCTGAATGAAGATTATAGTAAAAAAAAAAGGAATTTTATATTTCTAATTAAAAACATCATTATTTTACAGAATGAGATTACATACTTTTTCCCTTTTTGAATACACACAAGATATGCAATGCTCCCATGTTATTCTAAATGTCTATTCATCTTGCAACCAGTGACGTAGCTAGAGGAAGTCGGCACATTTTTAAGGGTGGCATTTTTTGCGTTATAACGTTATTTTATAGTGATTACTCACTTTGATTGTCGAGGCAGATGAAAAATTATGAGACTCTGAATTGTCATACGGAATTGAATTGACAAGAAATATAGTTTTTATTCGAAAACATTCAAAGGAATCACCACATGATTTCAACAGCTACATACTTTTGTTATAATTTTTTTATTCCGTCTAACTTTTGAATGCAAATTACGAACATCAATTAATTTATGGTCATGACTGACATTAATAGGGAAAAATTCTGCCTTAAAGAAGTATTTCAGTTTTATTTCCGTTATTACTAGGTAAACCGAAACAGGAACGTAGAAGAGCAGTACTTTTGAATTTTTGCAGTTTGTACTAAAATAAGATCTCCAGAACAAAGTTTCAAATATTGAAACACTGGTGAGAACTTTTCTCTCAGTTGCTGTAAGGTTGCTACCTGCGAGAAGCGTTTTCTAAATAAAAATTATTTAAGAAGTACAAATGTATATTTTGTATTTAAGAAATCTTTCTCTACTGTCTACGTAACAGCAACTACAGCAATGAAGTAGACCTTCAGAATGTCATTTATTGGACGGGCGAATAAAAAGAAACAAGCAAAATATTAATATAATATTAAAATGTAGGAATTAAGGATTTTTTTCTCAAAATTAAGCGTAGAATTCTATTTTTCTACATGTCGGCTTGACATTTTTATTGCAGTTATTTATTTGTATATCAGACGAATGGAAAATTTAGGGATAGACCCAGGCTGCAAACTCACCGACCGCCCCGGCTGGCAAAAGTTCCAGCTACGCCACTGCTAGTGCACTCACTGTTTCGCTCTTGCATATTACTGACCATATTATAGGGCTTACGTATTACTGAGCCATATTCTTATCATATTAAATTTTAAAACAGCTCTTCTAAGCGACCGTTAAATTCTGAAACCTTTCAGATTTCTCTTTGAGAATTTCATCATTGATAACGTGTAACTGAAGCTAAAAAACAAAATATAAAATACAATTAAAAACGTTTTTATGCAATAAGCTTTTATTTAAAATGGGTATTATAATTAATGCACTAAAGGGACAAAAATAATGTGTCATATAGTTTAGTGGGAATAATAGGTTAAATAATTCTATCTGCAGAATTCATCTACAATTTTGTATCACTAATAATATAAGCGTAGGTTACCTAAATAACAATATCTATTCATTTAATCACATTATCTATTGTATAAGCCATTATCTTTCTAAATTTATCATAGTCGCCCCACGCCTTTATGATTTGCTATATCAAATTGTAGAAGAATTCTGTAAACAAAACTGCTTAATCCAGTGGTTCCCAATACTCCTCGAGCAGCCGCGGCGTCTTCACAGGGACGCCGCGAAATGTTGTACATGCTTCGTAATTAATTGAGCCAAGACATTTGGCCTGACTTCACAAAAAGAAAAGTGAGAAGCTAAAAGTATCTAAATTTTCTTTGTGTGATTTGTTTTTTCTTGACCCTGTATAATAGGTTGGCCGATACAGAATATTCTTTTCACGTGGGCTGAAGAGACTAATTTCTTACGATCTGGAAGTTCTTATGTTATGGATTGTTCTGGAAGATCCTGCGGAAAGCATGTAAGCAAGTGTTGTCACCTCGATTCAGTCAGTCGGTTTATGATCTAAGTCTAGTGAAATTAAACTCAGCGCTTCACATAAACAGTGATATAAATTAGTTCATGTAGTATAGTAGTAAGTGTTACATTAATTCTTGTTTGTTGTCTTTGATAAATAATTTTGTGACTTTTTGTTCTTGTATCTTTGATGATGGACCGATTTTTGAACAGTAGTAAACGTAATAGGGCAGATAAAGAAAGTATGTCTTCAACTAGTGGCACTACTATGAATAAACGAAACAATATCGTAAATATCATAACGGTTATTTAGAGTTTGCCTTCACGTTAATAAAAAAGAAGGGTGAAGCGAGACTACACTGTGTATTGTGTATGAAAATTCTGGCAGCGGAGTGTATGCTTCCATTAAACTGATGCGCAATTTAAAAGCTAATCACTACAGCATGGTTGCCAAAGCTCGTGATATTTCTGTAAGGAAGTCAGAAAAGAACTACAACAACCAAAAATAAATTTTTTAAGTTTGCATCAGTACCAAAACAACGCTTTCCTAGCACCTTACAATTTGGTTTACAGAATCACGAAATGTAAAAAGCCTCACTGCAGAAGAACGTTTTCTATCTGCTGCTGAACATCATGGTTGATAAGTCTGCTGGGAAGCTGCGTTTAAAAGTGTTTTTGTCTAATAGCACAATTAGTTGGAGAATACAACATATAACGGATATATCAACAACCAATTAATTGAAAACATTAAAAAGAGGGGATCTGGATTGCAGCTAGATGAGTGATGTCATCGAGCCTTCAGCAAGTCCATGGGCATCTCCCATCGTCCTCCTCAGGCAGAAAGACGATTCAACAAGATTTTGTGCTGATTATCGCCGGTTGAACGATGTTACGAAGAAAGACAGTTACTTCGTCCTCCTCAGGAAGAAAGACGATTCAACAAGATTTTGTGCTGATTATCGCCGGTTGAACGATGTTACGAAGAAAGACAGTTACTCTCTTCCTAGAATTGACAACATTCTGGAACACTCTTTCTGGAGGCAAGTGGTTCTCGACGCTTGATTTAAACAGTGGATATTGGCAGGTAGAAATACATCCTGATGATCGAGAAAAGACGGCATTTTACTACTGGACAAGGATTTTTGCAGTTCAAGGTGATGCCGTTTGGCCTATTGTTGATTCTCCGACTACATTCGAACGCCCAATGGAGACTGCTTTGAAAGGTCTTTCTTACGAAGCCTGTCTGATGTACCTGGATGACATCTTCATCGTCGGGAAGAGTTTCAAAGAACATCTAGAAAATCTTAGAAACAGGGTTCAGAAACTGAAAGAAGCCAATCTTAAGTTAAGTCCTGTTAAATGCAAATTATTCAGACAGGAAGTGACTTATCTCGGATATGTGATCTCTGCTGAAGGTGTGCGCACGGATCCTGAAAAAGTGTCAGCAATTAAAGACTGGAGACGTCCCGAAAATGTCCACCAGCTGAGAAGCTTTCTAGGGCTTTGCACCTACTATAGGAGATTCGGAAGGATTTTTCTTCCATCGCAAGACCCCTTCACAAGCTGACAGAGAGCAAAAAAAATGTTCTTGTGGACAAAAAAATGTGAGGATGCATTTAAGAACTTCAAGGAAGCTTTAACATCTGCTCCAATCCTCACCTATCCTCAGCTCGACGGACCATTTATTCTCGACACGGACGCGAGTAACGAAATGGTCGGCGCTGTTTTGTCTCAAGAAATAGAGGGCCAAGAACGTGTAGTCGCTTACTGGAGCAAGTGTCTGTCTAAACCGGAAAAGAATTACTGCGTCACCAGGAAAGAGTTGCTCACCATAGTCAAAGCCGTAGAACATTTCCATCATTATCTATACGGCAAAAAATTCCTGCTCCGCACGGATCATGCATCATTGGCCTGCTTTTAAATTTCAAAACTCCTGAGGGTCAAATAGCCAGATGGATACAGCGATTCCAGGAATATGACATCACTATTCGTCATCGGAAAGGATCATCGCGCGGAAATGATGACACCTTGCCTAGAAGGCCTTGCCCAGAAAACTGCCAATATTGTTCCCGGGTCGAAGATAAATACCAGCTTCTTAATCCAGTCGCACGACAAATTACAGCACATCGGCTTATCCAGATCCATGGAGTGACAAGGAAGTCAAGAAAGACCAGCTGGAAGACCGTGACATTAAAACTATAATTGATTTAATGGAGACCTCAAACAGGAGACCTACCTGGCAGGCCATTTCGGGTTATAGTCCCACGACAAAACAATATTGGGCTCTCTGGGACTCACTGCATATTCGAAACGGTATTTTGTACCGGAAATTTGAATCGGATGATGGAAAGACATTCCGCTGGCAGCTGCTACTTCCAAGATCCCGGACATCCTTAAAGAACTACATAGCAGACCTGCAGGAGGCCACTTTGGAATAATGAAGACCTTGCAGAGAGTTCGAGAGCGCTTCTACTGGAATAATGCAAAGGATGACGTGCAAAAGTGGTGCCGATCTTGCGATGCCTGTGCAGGTCGGAAAGGACCGAAGAAACGCAACCGAGGGAAGCTGCAACATTACAACGTAGGAGCATCTTTTGAACGTATCGTCTTTGACGTCTTATGACCTCTGCCACGAACTGCAGATGGCAACAAATACGTCCCCGTTGTAATGGATTACTTCACCAAGTTGCCGGAAGCGCGTCCTATTCCTGATCAAGAGGCTGTCATAGTAGCTGAGATAATGATACAGCACTGGATTTCCTGGTTCGAAGTGCCTCTTCAGTTACATTCAGATCAGGGACGGAATTTTACCTCAGCTGTAATCAAGGAACTTTGCAAGCTACTCGGCATTGACAAAAACCCAAACGACGCCTTTACATCGCCAGTCGGACGGCATGGTAGAGGGGTTTAATCGAACCATCCTCAATAACCTCTCATTAGTGGTTTCCAGAAACCAACAGGATTGGGACAAGAGATTACCAGTGCTTTTACTCCCTTACC
Source organism: Stegodyphus mimosarum (assembly GCA_000611955.2). Taxonomy (NCBI): domain Eukaryota; kingdom Metazoa; phylum Arthropoda; class Arachnida; order Araneae; family Eresidae; genus Stegodyphus; species Stegodyphus mimosarum. Next base: position 65,478 of record KK113902.1, read on the forward strand.
GCAGTTCTGTCCACGAGACTACCCTCTGTTCCCCATCTCAGATACTCTTCAGTCGTGACCTTCGTCTGCCATGTGATCTTTTGTTTGGTCGCCCTCCGGATGCGCCTTCATCGCCTAGGAATACATTCAAGATCTCCAGGCCCGGTTTGAATTGATGCACAACTTTGCACGAGAGCTAGTCAACTTAGCGACGGAGAAGATGAAGACCCGCTACGAGACGAGAACTATTGGACATCGTTTCAAAGAAGGAGACACGACAGGTTAGCTCCTTACTATGGCCATAGTACGTAGTGCATATAATTTTAAATAGTAATGTAAATAGTATAAGACCATGGTCCTTTTCGTATTTGATTTGTATTTAGTATTTGATAGTATTTGTATTTAGCGTTTGATAGTATTTGATTTGCTAATACTAGTATTTGATTGCAATTATTGTTTATTTTGTTATTGTAATGTAATGTGTAATATTGCATTGATGAGTTAGTTGTAAGTTTGGCTTCATGTCCAGGGATGGTACTGTTCGGGATGTGCAGTCCTTTGGAAGGGGGCAGTGTTACGGATTTCGTATTTATTTAGCTATTTATTCAGAATTGTAATTAAAATTGCTTTATTTTCCCATGCAACGCAGACAATTTTTGAAGAAAATGCTACGTCGGAAAAGTAAAAATAAAAGAGCGCGTGCATTTAATATTTAATAAATAAATATCTCGTAATTACTGTTGCCATCCACAAATATCGAGCAAATCGAGGCTTTACCAGAATATTCTAATACATAATTAAAAAGCTTATAAAAGCCGAATTAAAACACCTCATCTCAGTTGTAGTTGTTTTAAGTGAACTGTTGTTTATCTAATGCTGTTATTGATTGTAGCGGATTCGCTGGATTAGCTTTCTCTGTTTTGAATTATCGTTTGAGATATTGTGATATTGTACGAATGTCTCTGAAGAAAATTTTTCAGTATTGTATTTTATTTCTTGTGAAAAGAATAAATTTTATTAAATTTTCAACGACTTGTGCCTTCAATCCATTACGAACCCGTACGCACTCAACAATATATTGATCATGTTTTAATAATGACTCAAAATTTCATCATTAATAGTGTATAACTGAGACTAAAAAAAGAAATGAAGATAAATTCAAAAAAAGTTTCAAAACTGTTCAAAAAAGTTACAATTCAAAAAATGTTTTTCTACAATAAGCTTTTATTTAAAATGGATATGATAATTAATACATTAAAAAAAGAAAAATAACTTATCACGTACTGTACAGAATTCCTGTACAGTTTTATATCGCGAATGATAAAAGCGTTGGGTTCCCATGATAAATTGAAAACGGTAATGGCTTATACATTTGACAAGGCAATTAAATTAAAAGAAAATTTTAAAAGATAATAGCTTATACATTTGACAATGCAAATGAATTATTAGATTTAGTGATGTAGGCTTAACGCTTTTACTGTTTGAGATGTAAAATTGTAGATGAATTATGGAAATAGAGTTGTTCAATTTATCATTCTCATTAAAATATACGATTAATTATTTTTCTCTTTTTAGTGTATAAATTATCATATTCATTTTAAATAAAAGCTTATTGTATAAAAAAAAACTTTTTTTAAATTGTATTTTGGGAATAACAAATTAAAAAATAATTCTATTTGTCAAATTCAATTATGATTTTATATGGCGAATAATGAAAGCGTGGGACGTCCATGATAACTTTAATAAGATAATGGCTTATACATTGCACAATGCAATGCAGTTAAAAGATTTCGTTATTTAGGTGCTTATACTTTAATTATTCGCCATATAATGTTGTTAATGAATTCTGCAAAGAGAATTTTTTAATCTGTTATTCCCATTAAAAATTATAGGATAAATTATTATTAAATTCCTACTATTAGCTCACAGTCTCCCTATATCTTGTTCAAATTTTCAGTCGTTAATAAATTACTTTTTATTCATCCACTCAAGTTCAAATACATGTTTTTAAACTTGTAGTGTAACACTTGATGCTAATACAGTTTTTTCACATATTAAATATAATTAAAATTTAAAATTTCATATATTATTTCATATATTAAGATTTACAAACAATGATCGTTTATTAGGAATTCTCACATGCTGTAAAAATTAATTTTATAACGACTTATAAATAATAGTACATGGCTGTGATAAATGGGATTGTAATATTTAACAAAAATAAGTGGCAACAGTAAGACAGAATCCTTTTTCTGTCTTACTGTTGGAATTAAATAAGAAAGAAGTGTACGGAATTAAAGAAGAAAGTCTGAAAGAAGTGTATGGAATTAAAGAATTGTAGTTTTATAGAGTTGGATGAAGCGGATGCAATGCCCCATTATGTAGCGAAAATTCTCCTAAGTAGAAATTGACTTTTTAAAAAAAAAATTATATTACTTGTTTTCTCCTTTTGACGCATAAAAGCGATAGCTTAAAAAATCTTAGCAAATAAACTGAGGCGATTTTAAAACTGAATCCTTCCAGATTTTAATTTTTTTCATAAAATGATAAAATATATAAAATAAATTTCATATTTTTTTTTCATAAATTATTTTAATAGTTATGATTTTTTCACATTTTTAGCCCAAAGGGGCAACTTATACACCAGCGCCATATACATTGCGAAGAAAGGCCCTATTAATTTCGTTTTGTGTCGGTTCACTTTTCAAATTGTTGCCGCCAAATATTAGAGCCCTGAATTATATTTAAAGGAACTAAAAAATGAAGAATCTGCATGAATGTATCTATGTTTCTCTTACTGTGAAAAAACAGCTGTACCTACAGACATAAAATTTTGAATAACGTAGTCCTCCATTTGAATATGGGCATCTGCAAGCCCAAATTTGGAATTTGTTTTATTATCTATTTCATATTTTGTCAAACATTAAAGAATTTTTGATTAACAAACTCATCGATATCAAAGCGAGCAATGGCCACACTATACGGGGGGGGAGGAATATCTCTAGCACGCGCGACTGTGTATCGGAAATTATGAAGATACGCTTTTTAAATATTTTGTGATATTGCTGTTGAATTGAATTTTAGGGTTTAAGTGCGAAGAACATGATATTTAATAAATAAAGGTAACACACAAAACGTTAAAAAACTCCGCTTTGAGCGTGATATAAAATCTGAAAGCTTTCAGATTTTTGTTTTCATTATTAATAATTATGTTCTTATTTTAAAAATAATATGTTATTTATTTATTTTTTTTTGGAATGCGTATAATAAATTCTTCATTGCTGTGTAAAATATAACTACATACGTCAAATATATTTACCTGCATACCTACATATGTATTGAAGTAGAATTTGCAAAAATTTCTCTGACTTGATTTTGTTTTTACTCTGTTTTGTATCTGCTAGCTAAAAACCTCCGAATTCGTGTTGCCAGATGATCTTTTGTCGGTCGTTCTTCCTGTGGGAGGGAGCCCTTTTTGAATTGAAGCTTTCCGGTGACCTCTTTCCCGACAGGTGGGGGGAGCGCCATCTGGCGAGCAGCTTAAACAGCTGTCCTACAGCCAACAGAATTACCAAAACAGACCGTGGTTTCATCGTGCACGCTAATGGATAACTGTTGTGGAACTTGTTTACTTTCTTTTGGTGAGTAGCGAAATTTTACTGCCGTTTTTCTTGAAATAATCTTACATTGATTTCGAAGTTTTTCCTTATTTTTCGGGGAAGGGAGATTTACGGTGAAGTTGTGTCTCGTGTATACTGCGGCTAGGGTTTTTGTGTAAGAAATTTTGTATCGTTCACAATGTTGTTTTTATATAAAGATTTTTTTTTAATTTTTTCGTTTTATTTATTTATTTATTTTGTGGGGGATGTGAATGTTTCTAACAATGCTGATTATTCGTTATAATTATTATAGTCGGCTATATTATGTTTTTTACTAAGATGGCAATTTTTAACAATAACGTTTAACAACAAGCTTGTGCTAATAATTTGAACGGAAATTATAAAAAATAAATGATATTATTTTCTAAAATAAATTATATTATCGTTAAACACTTTTCTTCAACGTTTACGACATTCTGTGGGGAGGTG
>KK113902.1:69572-82763 GCA_000611955.2 Stegodyphus mimosarum
CCAAGTTTCATTGAATATGCAGAAAGAAAAAAACAATTTACTACTGGCTTTAAAAATTTTACTACCGTTAAAAATTGTTTACTACTGTTACTACTAATTTTAGTGTTATACTAGTAAATGAGCAACCAAAGTACAGCATTCAACCCATATTTCCCAACTCTTTTTCTTGTTCAACCCAATTATCTGTCTCGAATAAGTTTTTGATATGTTAATTAACAGTGTATTAACTCTCATCGAGCGCATGGAGAGAGCTAAAACATTTTTGATTGTTCAGTGATTTCTCTCAGATTGTTTCTGATGACTCTCATTTGCAAAAATATTACTGTTTTTGATTACTCTAATATTCGAAAACATTACTTATGAACGTAAACATTGATCAGCTGAGTGTGTCTGTAGTGGTATGAAATCGAAATGCCAATTTATTTTTATTTTCTTACATACATATGCATATTTTTACATATAATCTTTTTTTTATGTTTGTAATATTTTTTGTAATTTCAGCCGGTGACGAAATTACAATAATGTTTTTCAGTGGGTCGGAATGGCGACCAAATAAATAAATTAATTAAAATAAAATATAGTTTTTTTTTTCTTTTACTAAAAAAAGTACATAATTATTATTTCTGGAACATAATTAAAGTAAGCAACTGCTAAAATGTCATATCTTAAAACTCATTCATCTCATATTATCTTAAAACTAGCATCAAAACAGGTGACAGAATGCAAATCATAAAATTAGATCATAATAATAAGGCTTAAAACATCCTATTAACTGTATAATTGGAATCTTAAAATTCACTGTTTAAAATATACAAAATTACCATTGTATCTGCTTTTCAAAATAAAACTTTTAAAACATAGGATTCCATTTAAATTGCTTTATAAATCGTCACCATCCACAGCTTCGAAGCAAAGAATAATTAAAGTAAATATTATGATATTTTCCAGTGTTCATTTTTGAAAACGTATTTAATTTATACAAACTGTTAACACACAAAAATTTTGAATTAGTATTTTTGTTTGCTAACAGTCCGCATAAACTTTTTAAATAAATATGCCAGAAGAGGAAAATAAATAAATAATCTGAAAGGAACCAGATTTTAAATTACGTCCAAAGTGGCGTTTTCTTCAACATTTTGTGTGTTACCATGTTAATATCATGTTCTTCGCACTTAAACTATAAAATTCAGTTCAAGAGCAATATCGCAAAATAATTTTAAAATGAACATATCTTTATAATTTTCGATACACAGTCTCTCGCGCTGGAGATAGAAATTTTTTTCTGTACAATGCTGCCATTGCTCGCTTTGAAATTCTTCAGTTTGTTAATCAAAAATTCGTTAAGGTTTTACAAAATATGAAATCGATAATAAAACAAATTTTAAATTTCAAATTTGGGCTTCCAGATGCCCATATTCGCAGGAGGATTACGTTATTCAAAATTTGTTGGCTCTAGGTACCGTTGTTTTATCCTAATGCGAGAAACATACATACATTTATGCAGATTCTTCATTATTTAATTTTTTTAAATATAATAATACAGGGCGATAATATTTGTTGTCAATGATTTGAAAAGTGAAATGACGCTTTTAGTGAATGAACGCAAAATGATAAAACAAAATTAATAGTCCTTCTGGTCAAATTGTTCCTTTGGAGTAAAAATTGGAACCTTTTTTTTGCAGTTCTCAGCAGTTCACTGTGTCCACGTTACACACATTCGCTTTTCCTAATATAAGATATTCTAATTACACCATTTCGGAACTGCTGACCCGGATATTTTTAAATTAGGATATATTAGAAATTTAAAAATTAAATTTTTTTGTGTGTGTTTTGTTTTATTTATAGCGATAAGAAAATAAATATTTGTATTAGAACGTAAACATGTAACATTCTTGCATGATTAAGTATAACCACATGTGGTATATCATAAAATAATTAACAACAGTCGGATTTCAATATTAACTGTGTGGGGTTTTACTTATTTAATTCAGTGTTCAATCCTTGAACCCCACAAACACTAATAAGCGAATAATCGCTTAAGCGTGTGAATAGAGACGTAAGACTTACCAAGGGTTAACTACCCTTTATTTCTTAGAATAAATATGATACAATCAGTTCCTAACTCGGAACTTAAATTAATGTAAAATTAAACTTAACTAAAGCTAACTGAAAGATATAGCCGAAGCTATCAAGATTCTAAGTAGTTGGCCCCTAAATATTAATTAAGTCGGTGAAGCCAAACAAGGGCCTAAAGTATGGCCGAGCGTAGCAATAGCTTTGAGAGACGTAGCCAAAAGGCAAACGCGCACTAGTCAGGCTCAAGCTCTCTCTCGAAGTCGGTGAAACATCGACTTAAATACTAATCTTTACTCATTTGCATTAATTGCGTTTCTGAAATTACATTCTGGTAGAAATTTGTAAGCTGAAACTAGAAAGATAGGAAAGATGCATAAACTTAAAATTAAGATAAACCTTACAACTACACGAATAAACCTTAAAAGTAAGAATTATAACGCATACCAATATTTATAAAGTAGCAAAGTTATAATCTAAATAAATAAACTTAAAAAAACTAGTATGTATAATACATGCATGCATTAATAAACTTCATGAAAATAATTCAGAAAAAGTACATTAAAATAAATGTTACATTATGTTTTAATTCCCGTTTTAACGTTCTTCCGTCCTTCTGTTGTGTAAAATCTTGAGAGATAGTGATTGCACTGAGGAATAGTTAAAACTGCTCTTTATTAAACTCTTTAACTTATTTACAATGCGTCAACTTAACGCTAACATACTACACCTTAACTTGGGCGGAAACTGAAACAGTATAATCAAACTTAAAATAAGAGATATTCACAAGTAGAAGAATTAAACTACAGGGCTCATATAATCCTGCAGCCTACAGCGCGTAAATGAGTCTAGTGGCAGCAAGATATAGCGATTAAGCCACTTCAAACCAGCAGTACTGCTAAACAGAAGTTTGCGTATAAGCACGCACGGCAATTTCCTACACTGGAGCATCGATATTTATCTTATTCTTCCACTGGTAGGATTTGCATTTCTTACGCGCGCTACCAAATTTAAATATTCTGGCACTGACAGTTAGGGGAATGAAGGCTTATAGAAAAGTAACTTAAAATTTAAATTAACTGGTTATTTAAAATAAATATAAATACCTACACCGTTTTAAAACCCTATTTCTGGTAGCTCCTAGCTGTTTGTAAAATTTTATTTTTAACTATTTCTTCGAAAAATTTCTACATTCAATTTTTATGCTGCTGCAAATCAGTGGTTCGGCTTTGACGTTACCCGGTGTTAATCTGTTTCATTTATCCCACCATAAGTTACCACCATTCACCATTTATACCACCATTCACTGAAGAGAAACATCGTTCGACGTACGCATTAAAAGTTAGAATACTACGTATAAATTACATTACAATCCGAATCTTTAATAATTCCTTTTTTTTTACTTCCTAGTACGAAGTAAAGGAATTATTGTAATCGCGAAAAATTTCAGTTGTCAGATTTCAACGGAAATATGCCTTTTCCCTGTTCCCGAATCCCTTTTGACTATTTTTTTGCAAGACGTCTGTACGTAGGGTCAGAATAACGGACTCTTCATTCCAGAACGGATTGTAAAAGGGATTAAAAATGAATTTTTTCTTGACGTCTTACGTATGTCTGCACATAACGTATATCTTATACCTCAAAAACGATTAGGCGTAAAATGAGGAAATTTTGTTTATGGGACTCTTATAACATCTGGTTGCGCACCTGCTTTTTATTGCAATCCGCAGACCAAAGTACCCTAGATCCAAAATACCTGCACCAAAGTACATACCTAGACCACTTAGTCGATGGAAGATCACATAGCAATGCATGGTCAAGAAGAGTTTCCTGGCGCGTAGTGACAATATAAAACACAAGAACCCGAAATTCTTCCCCGGACCCTCCAGGAACTGAAAAGTGCACTTTTAGAAGACAGGCGTGCAATTCCACAAGATTTGATCAAAACTTTGGTAAGTCTATAAAATCAAGTTGTGAGGTATGCATATCTGCCCATACATTATATTAAAAAAAAATTATTCCACAAGAGGTGACTTAATTTTTCCATCATTTTCCGATTTCCATAAATTTGGTGTTAATTTCAATATTTTGAGCATAATTAACTACCAGACATTGTAATTTATGTTAACTAATGCTTTTGTACAAATTTTTAATAATAATTTTTCATTAAGTATCAGTTACATTTTATTTCTCTCATTATCATTTAATTTTGATGACCAGTGTAGTTTGTTTTCTATAACCATTACGTAAAAGTGCATTTATGAACTTTTCCTATTCATAATGCTTCGGAAAATTTGTTTTGGAAAATGAGGGGAAGGTTATCTTCTTTTGACATTGATGCAGCACTTTAGTCTTTCAGCAATATCCACAAAAGCGTTAAAATTCCTCAAAATTTATATAAGTTGGAGAGATTTTTAGTTACTGAACTTCCTTTATTTTATCATTTATTAAAAGTCTAGGCTGTTTTAAACAGTTCTTTCTGTTCTTTTCTGAGACGCCGTTCCAAGAATTAAATGTTCCCTGAAATCAAAAACAAGATTCTTGGCGACCCAATTCCGTACTTGGCTACATATCCCTGTCATTTGAGAATTTTTATACTGTATTTCAACCTTATTGAGCGAACTTTATCTTGTGTTTGATAGAATTATTTTAGTCTGAAAATTCATTTTATAGTATTTTGATAATATTAATTGAATTGTTGATCCGAATAAGCCATGTTTTTCCATATTTTTGTATGCAAACGGGCGGGACTTCGACAATTCGAAAACAACCCCAATGACAATATTAACCGCGATTACATTAAGTGACGCCTGCTATAACTTATTCGTAATATCATCAGCTTTGACACGTTACTTTGTAACTTTATTAACTAAAATAATGATGCAAATATTCATTAAAAAATCAGTTGGTTATATTAAAAATTAAATAATATATTTCAGTTTATGTCATTTGTATTTATTATTGATAAATAAAATAAAATTTAAGTTACTGAGAAGCATGTTTGTTAGTTTTTAATCTCCCATTTTCTTAAGAAACTACTGATGGATTGAATTCTGAAAGATAAAGATTTAGGATTCACGAATGACATCACCTTATAAGGCATTTTCTCCTTCCTTTCTGCATGCCTTCGTGGTGTAATGGTAGCACACTCGGCGCGTATTCGAAAGGTCCGGGTTAGAGTCCCGGTGAGGGCATTGCTTTCATATTTCCTGATTCAAAAATCCTAATTACTCTACAGCGGCGCCAGAACTAAAAGCAGGTGGAAGATGATTCTTCACCACTAGGATTTGGCCTTAATCTCGAGTCGCCCTTTGAAAGGGGAAGTGTGCAAGGTATTTTCTCCCTCCTTTCTGCATGCCTTCGTGGTGTAACGGTAGCCTATTCAGCGTGTATTCGAGAGGTCCAAGTCCGAGTCTCGGCGAGGGCATTACTCATTTTTCATGACTCTTGCTTCAAGAAAATCTAATGACTCTACAACCTTGACAACTAATTAATATAATTAATTAATTAATTAAAGAAAAAAGATATGTTATCCATCTTTCATCGGATATTTCAACAACAGTAGCAGTCGGAAAGATTTGTAGGGATAACTGCATTGTAGCATAACATTATGTAACAGAATGGTAAAACATTTTGGTGACTGCGCTAAAAAAATCTGACGTGTTTAATAGAACATATTATTAAGGAGATCAGGAAGCTGTTACATTTGCTAAACCAGTTAAGTTTATTTTTTTTTGGCCAACTCTCTTAGTAACATAACTCATGCTTGATGTAACTAGTTTGACAATTTAAAAAAAATATTTTTAAAACGCTTGAGGCATTCAGCATCTGAATTTAAATTCGAAGTATTAACCATACCCCCTTCTCAAGCTTCGCGTCATCTACTTTGGAATGGAAGGAGTTGGAAAAGTTACTCATATCGATTTTGAGCTAAACCGGTTTATTAATCGTATGAACAATTTTTGAAGGCAGTAATCAGTTTTAAAGGCAATGAGCAATTATTTTTGGTTTGTATTCTTTGCAACAATTATCTGTGAAAGCCGTCCGCATTCACGCCTTTGGAAGTTTTAGTGGTGAAAACGGAGACTTGCAATCTTTTGAATTGTTATATTAAGCTACTGGGATATTTATCAGTTCTTCGGCCTGGGAAGTTTTGGTATTTTGCTGATACGAGAGATCGAAGAGCAATAAATGCATTTCTCAAAAAAATTATATCTTTACTTTACTGTACTTTATTTCACTTTATTTTTACTAAATACCATATTTCCACGCATATTTTTCTCCCTAACCTTTTAGCGCCAGGGTCTGAAAATTTTGAATATACTCTCGTCATTTTCCGTTCCTTAATGCATTCAGGGAACGACCTTCCCCAAATTTTAAAATGGAGTCCTTCATATAGTGATTGTTCTCGTCTTGTTGGCAAAGAAAAAACAGATTGAGAGGATCACGCGGAAGCCTAACTATTTAACTTTCTTCCAGCCTAGCAAGAACCGACTCATCACGGCGAAGCAAACACGAACCGGCATTCAGTCCATGATTTCGCCTAGTCGGCTACATATTCACTATGTCGAACAATTTATGGATGATTTGAGGTCTAAGGAGTACCAAAGACAGCAATAAGAATGGGTGAGTAAGTTAGAAGGAAGTTAAAATAGAGATATCTTATTAGACATTGTAACGCTGATATCACTATTTATTCTTATTGGAATATAGCTTTCTCTGACAAAAAAATAGTATTATGAGAGTTGCCTGTCGTTTATCCATGATTGATTTTTATTTTTTATGTTCGTACTGGCACTGCATTCTTCGGAAATTAAATAATTTGTATAAATTTCCTCTCTCTATTTTTGGGAATAAAAAAAAAGGGAGGAAGTACGCGAGGAAATGCGCTATTTACGCTATGGCTTACTATATCAGGGTGATAACGTGCTAGGAACCACTGCATTTTACCTCATGTTGCACAAATTTTGAGGATTAAATAACTAGGAACATCTTCTCTTTCATCTCCTTGTGTAGACATTTGAATTAACTGCATTTTAGAGTACAATTTGTTGCCAACTTACTTCTTCATATCTAGATATATTATTCGTCGTCCAAGATATTTTTCGTTTACAAAATTTGTTCTTGAACAAAGGCGTTCGTAAGCCAAGGTTCCCCTGTACATGCTTCTGCTTTTTTTTTTCCATCCTCTCTTCCTTAAACTTTTGCTTCTACCAAACTCCGTTCTCAATATCCTCTATAAAAAATGCGTAAAATTTTTCATGTAAAAAATTTTATTTATTTTCGTCACTTTTGGCTTTTATGAAACGTACTCAAGATCTCTATTAAAAGTACATAAATTTCAAATTGTTTTTCCAACTATTCTTTCACAAACGTTTGCTTCTACGAAACTCCTTTATTAATCCCTTCGATAAAAAAAAGTCTAGAATTTCTCATATTATTTTCGTCATCATTTGCTCCTACGAAATAGTATTTGAGGTCTCCTATATAAAAAGTTCATAAATTTTTAACTTTTACTCCAACTACTCTTTCTTAAACTGTTGCTTTTACGAAGCTGCAAATTATAAAAAGTACATAAATTTCTAATTTTTTCCAACTATTTTTACATAAACGTTTGCTTCGTTATCTTTTGCTGCTACGAAATGGTATTCATGATCTCCTCTATAAAAAGTACAGAGATTTCTAATTTTTTTTCCAACTATCCTTTCATAAATTTTTGCTTCTACGAAGCACCGTTCTTAATCTTCTCTACAAAAAGTGTCTAAAACTTCCACATACATGATTTAGTATTTATTTTCGTTATCTTTTGCTGCTATGAAATAGCATCTGTGATCCCCTCTATAAAAAATAAAATAATTTCTAATTTTTTTCGAACTATTCTTTAGTAAACTTTTGCTTCTTCGAAGAACCATTCTTGATCTCCTTTACAGGTTCCTAAAATTTCTCATATGCGTGCTCCCGAATTTGTTTTTGTCGTCTTTTTCTGCCACGAAATGGCATTCAAATTCTGCTGTATAAAGAAGTATATGAATTTCTCTAAGCGTGAAATAAATGTAATACGTAGAGAAAAAGACTGAATGATAAAGATGATTTACTGATAAATTACTTATACCGAATATCTTACTGATCTACAGTATTCTACTTTTCTTTCTTTTTTCTCTTTTTTTTTTATTTTCTTTTAGAATAAATATATTTTGCAAAAAATATTCAACAAATTATCCTGAGGCCAGCGGGGAAAAAATGACTGGTAATTGTCTTTGATAAATAATCCCTTCAAAGATGATTCAAGGAATAGTATGGAAGAAACTTCCTGTCTGAAAATCAACGGTCCATTGATCACGTGACGAAATATCAGCACACATGAACGATCACTCCTGTCCACATATCTTTGCTCTTGCTGAATTATTTAGATGTTAAGAATCCGTGAACATCAGTCTTGAATGGAGAACAGATCGATACATATTGAGAGATAAAACCGGTTAGAGCACGTAAATTTTGTGTATGTAATTTATGAACATTTGCAACAAGCCAGCCTACTTTGAATAGCAAACCGATTTTTTTGTGAGAATTTTGTTTCTAAATTAAAAATTTTACTTGTGATTTTGTTAGTAAGATAGCCATAAGGTCTAGTATCGGAAAAAATGCACCCTGCTTTTTAATAGATTAATTTATTTTGCAATTTGACATTTACCGCGGTATAAACTATGGCAATCATTCATCTCATTACCTGGTAAATTGGCTCAATTTTAATCCAATTTTTAACTCAAAAAAGTTTAGTTTCGAAACATGATTTTGCATTCACTTTAAACTGTTGTCTCACTTTCCATGGAGTCTGTTGCTATTAGGAAAAATGCTAACACATTCATCTTTCAAACTGATTCTGTATCTGTAATTGATTAACAAATTATGATATAGAAAATAACAGATGCAGTTCCTAAGGATATTATTATTATTTTTTTAATTTTTGAATCGGATTGATTGAAATAAAATTGAAATGAATCCATCATATAGCTAATTAAAAACATAACATTTTTAATAGAATGATGTTCGATATTTTTTCATTTTTCGAATATAAATACAGATGATATTTTCACATTTTTCGAAGGGTCAGTTTAATTAATGTTAAAATGAAAAGGTTGTTTTTTAAAATGTTCTATATGATAGCCTTTTTTTCTAGACTGTAAATTTGTATCTTGATTTCCATTCCTTTACTTTCCATGGTCCATCCATCATGGTGGGTTTGCGCTTAGAAAGATTTCTTCTCGAGAGACAAAAGGCACAGTAATTTCACAGTACAAATGTTAGCAGATTTTACAGGAATAAGTCGAACAGATAGACATGCAATACCTATATCAGTCTTCTTTTTTCCAAAGAATGCGGTGGTGCTATTCTTGATGAAGCGCTTCAACTTAATGAAGTTTCTGTCTTTGAAAGCCGGTAGGGTAAAGAAATGCAATTTCTTCCGTAAATATCAAACGTAAAACTTTTTCTTGATAGTATATTTAGTTGATTTTAATATTTTTTCTCACTCTTTTTACTTTTAATTTTCCATCGTAAGAGAATTCTGCCACAATCATAAACCTTTTTTACTTAGACCTTCTTTCCACAGACGGAATCAGATTTGTACATTTTTTCAATCTTCGATTTCTGTAATAAATAGACCATTTTTTCGTAGTCATTTAGGTATGAACATTGTTTTTTGACTTCAGTTTATTTAGTGTTGCCACAGATATAGTTCAAGACTTTTCATTTGATTTCTGCGTCGACGGATTTTCTGTTGTTACCAACGACTTAAATTTAGAAACAGTAGATTCGGGTATTCGTTTGAAGTCTTCTTTCCATGTAGAAGTAATGATTGACGGTTTTTCCATTTCCATTAACAATGTTGCTTATTTTGTACTTAGAAATTTTAATACCATGCATTTGGCAACGTTTTTGAATTATCGACTAGCAATGTTTCGCTTGGAAAAGCGCAAAAATATGTCTTTCTATCCACAGCTTGTTTACATGCGACACTTTGAAAGAAGAATCAATTTAAATGACGCAGACGATATATCTCATTTCATATAATAAGCTGTTCCCAGGAACTTTTACTTCAAAACATTTGCTTTTCTTTTAATTCGTTTTAAAAATGTGTAAATACCTTGTATAGTTATTCAGTATTTTTAAAAGATGTTATTTTTTCATTCTTCAGACATGCAGAGACTATACAACTATCTTATGCTAGTCTAAATGTGTATTCCTCTAGTGTCCTATAAAATGTGTCGTTATTTCACGTGGGCCATCTCTGTCGACAATCTTTACGGCGTTTCTAACCTAACCTGATAAAGGATAGCTATGAACCATTAGTACTTCGCGCTCAAGTTGTTTCCTAGTAAATCAATTTCTTGCATGGGATCGGACCAACTTTTTCTTCATATGTAGCGCAGATACAAGACAATCTCCCTTAGTAAGGCCTCCACGAAAGCATCACCCTCTCCTTCGGTGTGCTTTGCCGTATACAAATAAACAAATAAACAAAAATAGTGTGTCTCAATAAAAGGGTCGGATTTAATATACCCACAAAAATACTTTATTTTTAGCAAACTGAATATATTTTTACATATACTTACAACAGACAAATGTTACGATTTAAGGAAGTCGGGCTTGATTTGACCTGGCAAGACTGGAATTTTATCACTGTCAGTTCAGTTCGTAGTTTCGTTGCAGATTAGTCGGCAGTGCTAGACAAAGGAACAACGAGTTTTCATTGTAAAAGCTGAGCACAAGAATGGAGAGTGTTATATGCGCAGACTGTTAGGACTGTATGGACGCAAAACTGCACCTAATAAAAGAACAAAAAGCAGACTGATAAAGGAATTTGAGGATACTTCGGCAGCAGACATTAAATCACCACGCTCTTGATCTAGCCGGTCTGTTGAAAACATCGCTTTGTGCCTTACAATGTTATTGTCCTAAAGAATCCAAACTCAAAGAGCAAGAACAAAAGAACTGAAATGGGAAATCGAACGTGCCATTGGTACCAGATATGTGTGAAAGTGAGTACGAATTTCATTATATTTCGCTCCTTAATCGAAAAATATACCACGTTGTAAGTATATAAAAATATTTTCCATTTTCTAAAAATATTTTACTCGGCGTATTGTATCCGGTGCTTTTATTGGGTCATCCTTTATTTTACTTGAAGCATTTGAAGACTGTCGTAAACGAAGACTGACTGATGGAACACAGAACCAATTTTTTTTTGACACACTAGGTTTAGTAACCCAGGAATCTAATAAAATTCTGGGGATTTTTTAGTTTCTATCACGCAAGAACGTATAAGGTGTTGACAAGTGCCTTTCGCCGAATGACATTTCCCTCGGGCTTTTAACGCGTCCTGGGCTGAGAATTCCGTGTGGCAAACATGAGTGCGTGATTTACTTGTGATTACCTGTCATGCTAAGTAATCTTCACGTAATATACTTCCGGGAAACTATGCTCATGAATATGAGTTATACATTTCCGGACTTTTATAACTAAACCAAAATTATTCATATCATTAATATGTGTTAAAGTGATTACAATATATTGAACAACGTCGGTATGTGTCGTTCAAATCTTATGTGCTCACTAATATGAGTCATATAATTTCAGATTTTTACATTTAAAACAAGATTATGCCTATCACAAATATGAGTTAGATGGTTACTTTATATTGAACAACGTTCTTTTGCGTCTTTGTCAAAATATTATAGGCTTACTTATATGAGTTAAGTAGTCATCTCAAACAGGCCGCCATCGAAACGATTTTATGCGGTCCGCGAAGATATTTCAATAATGTATTTGTTGCAAAGATTTCAAGATTTTTGTTATTTTCAAGCACGAGTTTACATAATTTTCATTACCATCAAAACAATGACATATGAGACAATCTATAAATGGAGCTAGCTAATTTACAGTGTAACACAAAACTTATTCAAAGATTTGAAGAGGCAGATTTGATTAACTTTTATTCCTACTTCGGTCGAAAAATAAAAAGCTTAGCTACAAATTTTTGCGCTAACAATCATCGCGTTTTTTGGAAAATACACACATATATATATATATATACCAACAGCTTTTGTTTTGCAGTTGAAAATTAATAAGAAAGGAACCGAACTGACCGATGAGCATTTACAATCCGTGACGAAGGTAATGTCTTGGAATTTTTGTTCAGAGCTACAAACTTATTAGAACCGAAACGTTCTTGAGTATCTTCAAGTAAGAAATAAAGAAGTTTATAATTATTTACATACAAAATATATGTAGTTTTATGTATGCATCGAAGAAAAAATTAATAAATAATAGAAAGAAACTAGTTGCAGTTAACCTGCAGATAAGGCTTATAAGATTATTCAGCTGATTCGCAAAAGTTTCTCCAGTCGCCATTACGCGTTCCTGGCTGTTGCCATATCTAATTACCAAAATAAAAATTAACAAATAGCTCAATGTCTTGGTTGCAGCATCTGATTAAGTATTCAAAAGAAGCTTCTTTACGGTCTGATAAATTCCTATGCTTTTGAGTCTTAGGTCTATTGCTTATTAAAGTGGGACTGTAAGTGAAAGTCGAAGTATAATGACGGAAAATTTCTTAACTGCAATTAAAGCAGGCTACTATAACGATTCAGATTTGTAAAAGTTAATACTACTCTGAAGAATATTATTTTCTTTCAGATTGTTAAGCGTTAATAAAATAAAGCAAACTGGCAGTTAGGCGGCGCACAAAAGATTTTTCTCTATAATATATAAGCTCAGAAACGTTCCTTATTATAATTTATTAACGTCATGGAATCCCAACGTTTTTCTTGCATCAACTCCTTTTAAAATGAATGATTTTTTTCATCGACCCTTTTACTTTTTCTATATAACATACAGTATACAGCATAACCATAATGCAAATAATTGCATATAAATAATTTCAAGATGGCATTTAAATTAATATGAACAAAACCTTTGAAAAACAAAATGGTATATTAGATATATATTTTATAATTTTTGTATTGTTATTATTTATAGTTTCACGAATATAAAGAAGTTTTCAGAAACAAAATGACGGATTCTAACTGCACTAAAGTTTTATTTTAATTAGTATAATGA
>KK113902.1:87629-121686 GCA_000611955.2 Stegodyphus mimosarum
AACAATGGCACGCAGCCATTGTTGCTGATATCAGCACTATTGCCAACCGGAAAAATGAGGGCGATAATTCTGTGCAGTTTTTAAATTTAATGTTTCTCTTGGATACTGGACGTTTGTCTAGAGAAGGCAGCGGGAAGTTGATTAATTTATTTATTAGGATAATTAATATTTGTATTAAGGGATATTGCTTATTGCATTGTATGCTTTTTATAGGTAATGCATTTTTAACTGAATTTTTTTTTCCGTTGTTGTTTGTTTCTTTTTCGATAAAATTGTTCTGCAGAGTAAAATTCTGTGCAGTTTTCAAATTTAATGTTTGGTGTTCTCTTTAGGCATTTTTCCGGTACACTTAAAAGCCAGACGAAGGCTGGCCGCGCAGCGGCTAGTAATAATAATATAATTAAAAAACATTAATATAAAGAAGATATGATACAACAATAATACAACACATTAAAACATAACGTAATCATACATAGAAAATGCCATAATAATACTATAACAGATAAAAGATATTGATGCAATAATATACAAAAATAACACTAAAAGTTTAAGCAACAAATAAAGTTGCGTAAGACAAGAAAAGCTTCAGAACTCCTGACAAGGTCAAAGAAAACAGGAGATCAGCAAATAGAGAGATGTCTTAAACTCACCTTTAAAGTAGTTCTGACATTCGTATATAATTTTATATTTGGCATAAAGTTTCTTAATTTAATTTTTAAATCAACTCGTTCAAAAATATTCAATTTTTTTATCGTTTTCTCTCTAGTTTAGCGTTCTTCGTACTTTTCTGGTTGTGTTTTCTTGAGTTTTCCCTCTTATATTGCACTTATCGCATAAAAAATTTATACAATTAAAAAAATACTATTGGTTTTTAAAATAAATTAAATAATTGTAGTATATTTTCCCCTAATGTTTGTTTTAAAGGATTTTTTGCATGACACAACTTTATATCAATAAACAATGAAATATCAGTTTTATTAATAATTTTTTTTAAGCAATGGGATTTTGATTTTGTGGGGGAATTGCTGATGCATATTTGGCTATCGACCCCCAGTCAACTCCAATGATCATCATTGACCTCATTTAAAACTGCATCGATCCTCAGGGCAATACCGACCCCTAGTTAGCAAAATTCTTTACCATTATTAATACTTTTTACTTCCTTGTACGAAATAAAGGAAGTATTGTAACCTCGAAAATTTTGGGGTATCATATTTCAACGAAAATATCCATTTTGACTGCTCTCGAATCCATTTGAACGATGTTTTTCCATGATATCTGCACAGAATAAAGAACAGAATAAAGAACTCTTTTTCCCAAAATGGATTGTAAAATGGATTCAGAAGAGATTTTTTTTCGAAGTCAGCACGTACGTACGTATGTATGTATCTCTCATAACTCAAGAACGAGTAGCCGTAGAAAGTTGAAATTTTGTATATGGGACTGCTATGACATATAGTTGTGCATCTTCTTTTTTCTTTGCCCCCGAGAGGCCGAGCGGTAAAGTCGCTGAATGCTGCTAGTTTGGTCCAGTTTGAATCCCGCGATCGTTTATGTGTCGAGGGAAAATTGAGTAAATTAGAAAAAAAATATTAGGTTGTCATTATTCAAGTTTCGTTCTACTTAGAAAGTTTTCATGGTTATTTATTTACAATTTAAATTAAAGTCAGTGTGTTTGTATTACGAAGCAAGACCAATAAAAATGTCTTGCTTTGAATTTCATATAGAAAATAAGTATAAATTTCCAAACTTTACACTTCAGATAGATAATGAATATAAATTTGAAATTTTTTTTTCCTTTTCGGTATTGTTTATGTATGTTTGATAAATATCTAGTAAACTAAATTTAAAATTTAATTAAATTATTTTTATTTTGCTGATAAAAAATTTTCACTTTCCTAAAAAAGAAAAGAAAAGTTCTAGCCCTTAAGGTGCTTTTTAGATTGTACGATGCAATTCGAAAATTCATCGAATGTTTTGCTAAATTATCTGCTTTTGAAGCTTTAATGAAGAATTTGGCTATTAAAGAAACATTGCACATCAAAGATTCTCAAATAAAGACGTTTTATTTACAGCATATGTTCTATTAGGCAAGTCAAGAGATTCCAGCATTCTATACATAAATTAAAAGAATTCTCTTTAGAACAACAACAAATGGAAATTAAATATTGTTGCACTTACAAATTAAATTAATAAAATGCCGTTTGCATTTACTAAAGCTAATTTTTACATTAGCCGTTCGGCAAAATGTAAGATAGTCTGTCAGTTTTAATCAACAAACTCAACTGTTTAAAGGCAAAGTGTTGCCACTGCCCGAAATAAAATATTTTTTATCTTCAACCCGCCAGCGCGGTGCCGTTAAGTAAAGCGTAAGGTATTTAACGGTCACATTTAATCTGTCTGATATTCAGTAAAAACCAAACCATATATTTATAGCAACCGAACTGGTTCGAAGGGCGTTTTGGGAAATGTTTGTTATATTTCTGAATTTATGAGATTTTTTGTTGGATTTAACTCACACTTAAGTATAATCACTACAAAAGTTATAAAAATTCATTATTTTGTGAAATTTATGCAATAAAACTGAAAATTTTATATGTAAACTAACAAAAACATCAATCATCACTGACGAGAAAATGATGATGATGAAAACATATTTTTGGCTTTATTTTATATATATTAACCATAAGCATACAGTAAAGAAGAATAATTCGAAAAGATTAGAGCAGTATCAGATCACTAGTAATGTTACTAAATACGTTAGTCAACGCACAAAAATTTGAAAAAGATGCGTATAACCATTAAAGGAAAATGATATAATTTAAATTCTGTAAGTCTTATGTTTTAACTCTTAGTGTACATCGTACATAATAATATGCAAACTCTCTGCGCAGAATTTCAAGTGATTCTCTAAGGAACTTTTAGAGTGATCATGATTGCTGTGAACATTAATCGTAAATATATATATATATATATATATGTTAAAAATCGCATTTAAAGTTTTCAGATTAACATTACATGACATATATATACACAACTATTCACGCTGCCAAACGAAAATGAAAAAATACATAATAAAAATACTTTGCCAGATTCTCCAGACTAATTGAAATGCTTAAAATTATTTAGTTAACGAATAATATAAAAAACGATGAAAATTGCCTCGTTTTACTTAATTTCTAATATTATTTGTTAACTTATTTGTTAACTTTTTAATTTGCTCAATAAACTTTCATTTCCGCTGTTGCAAACCATAACTTCCGGTTTGTTGTCTCTCAGGAAAATTTATAATCTCTCCACTTCTAATAAACATATCAAGAAAAGAAAAGTTGTTTTTGATAGCTAAGAGTGTGGCCTTTAAAAGTATGAATTAAAAAATAATAATAAAAAGAAATAAAAAAAACCTGAAGGGTTTAAAATTTTAAATTACGTCCACAGGAGCGGTTTTTTTTAAACATATTGTGTGTTACTTTTATTTATGAAATATCACGTTCTTCGCACTTTAACCATAAAATTCGGTTCAACGGCAATATCGCAATAATAATTTCAAAATAAGCATATTTTTAAAATTTCCGATAAACAGTCTCGCGCGATGGAGATAAAAATGTTTTTCTGTACAACGTTGCCATTGCTCGTTTTGAAATCCTTGAGTTTGTTAATCAAAAATTCGTTTAAGTTTTACAAAATATGAAAACGATAATAAAACAAATTCCAAATTGCAGATTTGGGCTTCCAAATGTCCATATTCTCAGGAGGATCATGTTATTCAAAATTTGATGGCTTTAGTTGTTTTATCACAGTGAGAGAAACGTACGTACATTTAATCAGATTATTTATTATTTAATTTTTTTAAATATAATACAGGGCGATAATATCTGGTGGCAACAATCTGAAAAGTGAAACAATTTTTTATAGTGAAAAATGCCAAAACGAAATTAATAGTCCTTCTGAGAAAATTGCCCATTTGGACCAAAAATTGAGATTTTTAACTAAAATTGACATTTTGAACCAGGTCAGTTGGCTCAAATGTGAAAAACGGAATTCTTAAGAATATTTTTCTTGTACTTTTTAATGTGACTGATTTAAACAAAAAGACATGTTAAATCAGGAGATGTCTAATTAGAAATGTTTTTATGAAATAACTCTAACTGGGTTATTTCATATTCATTCTGGAATTACTAAAATCATTTTATAGTTTTCTATTTTTTAATAACCATTTTAGGCATCGGAAAGGGCTAGTAAATAAAAAGAGCGTAGTTGGAGATGTTTCTATTTTGCTCAGCAACGTTTTATTTTGGCGAATCTAATTCTCATTATTTTATCTTCCGTTTCCTTTTTTCTAGTAGCATGAACGCAATCAGCGTGTAACTACGCCGATCAACACAACACATCAGAAACACGCAAAATCAAATTCATCTGATCCGATTGCAAAGATAAATAAATAAAATTCAAGACTACGGCCATAATTAGTTCTAATTCTTTCCCTCAATGAATGAAAACATGGTTATTAAAACAATGTTTTAATCTAATCTCGATGCATTCAATCGCGCGCCTCAAGAAAATTTCCCAAATGGAAATTGAATGCACATTTGCAAAGTATGTCAATTACTGTCTTGGAGACAACTGAACACCAATGGCTGCATTTAGGGATGGTCCAGATAACTTTTTTGTGTTCGATCGACCTTGATTTCACGACGGGAATATATAGGGGGGGAGGGGCGGCTGGAAGAAGAAAAGAGGCCAGAGCCGCAAGTCCCGAAAATTCGTCGTAGCCTCTAGATTTCTTCTAATCCTATTTGGAAGGTGTAAAAGTAGATCGGGACAGTATAATGATGCGTAGCTAATCACCAAGCTTTCTCATCTGTTTTACTTCAGATCGTCAGCGTAATATGAAGATTTGTGAATAATTAGCCCCCGAGGAAAGGGTTGTCCTTCTGTTTGCATCTTTATTATTATTATTTATTATTTGTGGCCTAGTTGAACCTATCAAATTAAAGATTCCGCCGCTTGGCTCAAGGCAAAGTTAAAAGTCGTTGCCCTGAAATTCATTTTAATTTTCTACCCAACAACAACAAAAAAGAAAGTTTAATTTACAGGTATTCTTCCTATAACACGTTAGATAGGCTCCTAAGAAATACCTGTTGTGTGAAACCGTGTTATACGAAATAGACGGATGCGTTCCGAAAATTTTAAAAACAAAATATTTTTTAATGGCTCTCACAGCTGTCTGATTTAAGTTTAAACATTTTGCAGCGTGGGATGCCATTTCCCCTTCTTAACAAATGATTCAAAATTTGTATTTTCATCGCCAAAGAAATAAATTTTTCTTTTAAAAGTTGCCTCCTTACCTTCAATAGTTTGGGACCGAAATATAATTTCGCAATAATTACTCTTAAAAACGACAAAGCTAATTAGTAACAAATACCCAAACGTTTTTAAAAATTTCTTCCAGAATCAAAATTATGTAATTTATGCAATCTACTAACTGAACACTTACAGCACATGATCCTATACAGTGTAAATAATGGGCAGAACTCAGTTTCGAAATAATTTCGATGAGGTCGATGAAAGAATCAGGTATTATCAGAATTTATTTCAGTTTAGTGTGTATAAAAAAAATGGTTGTTATTGTTATTACACACGATGGCAAAGTACCTAACTGAAGTTTGTAAATGTTTAGAATAAAAATCGTATTACTAAAATATGTACATGCATAAAGTGTTAGAAGAGATTTTAAGTTCATTTGTTTAGTTAAATTAAGTCACAGAACAAAAATTAACAAAGCAAAATTCTGTTTGTTTACATTACTTGTGTATTACAGGGAAAAAAATTCGTATTAATGTATAGCTTAATGCAGTGGTCTCAAACTGGTGACCTTGAGACAATTTTATACGGCCCATGAAGATATTTCAGTTGTAAGGTTTTAGTTAAACTAACCAAGTTTTATTTTAATTTAAATCTTTCTATCTCCTCTCTGTTTCAATTTCCCGTCAGAAGAAGCGCGCGTTTTCAGCTTATGCTAATTTGAAGTACAGCCAAGTGCTATTTAAACCAGAGGTAGAAACCTCTCAATGTGAGAGAGCTTTAGTCTCAGATCACGGTCAGTCTGCTCAACGTTCGCATGACCAGCCAGCAGTTAAAATTTATAAGCCATAGTGCTTACTACGTGATTGCATTTTGAAACAAGTTGAAGTGCGCTAGTATTAGTATATCTTGCTACGCACCATTTAGTGAGAGGCCAAACTCCGCGAATCGCTCTGTGAGCAAGTTCTAATTTAATTTCTATTTTAGGTTTAGTTTTAAATTTATTTGTTTGTTAAGTTCGACCCAAGTGTGGTTTTCTACTTCTGTATCCCTCCCGAGTTGGGAAGTGTGTAAATGATAGTGATTTAATAAAAGAGGATTTCAAATCCCTTTCAAGTGCAGTTATTCTCCAACTCAGCATCTACACAAGAACATAGCGTATTATCCGCTCACTGTTCCAGTTCAGGACTTGAGAAGAAGAACCCTTGTAATTAATTCACCATGTTTCCAAAGAGTATGCACAGAACACTCAGTCCTGATACAGTTATGGATTCGTTGTAACTACACTATTACAAAGATTTCAAGATTTTAATTATTTGAATTCCGAGGTTACATTATTTTCATTATCATCAAAAACGAACTTGAATGACGCATCATAAAATCTATAAATGGAGCTGAGTAATTTGCATTGCGATATAAATCTTATTAAAAAATTGGAAGATACAGATTTGATTACCTTTTTTCGTACGTTAAAAAAATAATAAATAATCTCGGTTACAAATTTTTCCACTAAGAATAAACACTTTGTTTGCAAATGCACTTGTATGTGAACCGTTTCTGTCACAGTTGAAAATTAATAAGAAAAGAATCTGATTGACCATTGAATATGTACAATCCATGATGAAAATAATTTCTAGTAATTTCTTTCCAAAGCTACAACGTTAATCGCAATCAAAACGGCATTGAATGTCAAGCTGTACTAAGATATAAAAGAAGTTTATAATTATTTATATGGAAGCATAAGTATTTTTATTTTTGCGTCGAAGAAAATTTTAATAAAAAGAGAAAGAGACTACGTAGTCACTATTTATTCGCATGGTTTATCCCACTTAGAAAATTGTCTCTGAAAAGTTAAGAAAGCTTTCATAATCTCTTTCAGGTTAAATAAAAATGAATTATTTAATGATTAATGAAACATGAATTGATTTAAAACATGTTAGACATATTTTAAATCAATATCAGACTTCATATTTAGCTATCAGTATACTTATATAATAAAGTGCAATCAATAAAAATGTCTTGCAGGTACGAAACTTTAGATTTGAGATAGAAAATAAATATAAGTTGGAGTTTTTTTTCTTTGCAATATTATTTTTATTATTGTGTGTGGATGTTTTGAATAATACTTAGTTTGCGGAATTTAAAATTTATTCAAAACATTTTTTTATGCTGTGAATAAAATTTTTTAAAATTTTGTTAAAAAAATTCTGACCCGTCAGCTGTTTTCGGATCGTGCATGCGTCCCGTGGGTATAATATTAGTTTGGGACCAGTGGCTTAATATATTCACGATTTTTCTGAGTAAGTCTCAACTCTCCTCAAATTCAAAATTCCTAAAATCAATCAAATAATTTTTTAAAATAATCCATAGACTTTTATTTAAATCGTGAATAGGAAATAAGAAAAAGAAGAATATTATAATAAGGCAATAATCAGTTAGTAATATCAATAAAAATTAATTAATTAAAAGCAGTAATAGTCAAAAGAAAAACAACATTCTAACATCCATTGGAACAATTTCTAAATTAAAACAATAGATAGATATTTACAGAAGTTACAGGTAAGAAACACGAAAATTAAATGTAGCTGTAATACTTATAATATATACGTCTCACCGTTAATAATCTCAATAGTAATCAATAAAATGACAGCATTCAGTTAAAATTATTCCTTAACATCAATTAAAATAGTAGATAAATATTTACAGAAGTTATGCGCAAGAAACAAGAAAAACAAGTGAACTGTAACATTTACGATATGCCTCATAATCTGGTTATTAACAAGGAGGCATTTCGTTAAAATTATTCATGAACCATCTCTTTGAAATTCGTGAAATATTTGTAGCATTCTGTTAAAAGAATTCGTAATGTCAATTATTATAGTAGTTATACGTAAGAAAACGAAAAATAAGCATGTTGTAACATTTACGTTAGCCTCATCATTAATAGTCAGTTCAAAATCTCAATAGTATTCAATTAAATGGCAGCATTACGTTAAAATAATTTATAATATCAATTAAACCAATAGGTACACATTCTCAGAAGTTATACGCAAAGAAAAAAACGAAAAACGAGTGTTTTTGTAACATTTATAATACGCCTCATCTTTAATAATCAGTTAATAATCTCAATAGTAATCAATTAAATGACAGTTACTTCCTATTTCAGTTAAGATAACAGATAGACATTCATCAAAGTTTTATGCAAGAAGCACGAAAAGCAACTTTTCTTCCGGATAACCAAAACTGATTTCAATCCTTAAGGCATTAACCGAGTGTCTTTCCATTTTCTGATCTAGACATACCTCGAAAGTACATCAAACTGGTGCTTCGACTCTTTCTTTTAACCTTCCGCGTGGGGCTGCAGAACAATTTCAGCGTTGTGGGTGTGGATGCCCTGAGACGAGGTCGCCGAAGAGAGGAACTTGTGACCGCAAATGGAAAACCAATTAAAAACTAAATAATCTAAGAGACTCTGAGGGACTGAGCTAGCGAAGCAAGGAAGCGATTTGCAAATTGGAGCTAAATATGCGTACTTTAATTAATTCTAAACACTCAGACAGCGTAGTAAACTTAAAAATTAAAATAAAAAATCTGACGTGGACACCAGATGACTTCTTTCTACGGTCTATTAATTTTTTTAGAACAACAATAAACTGATATCAAATATTGTTAGATATTTACAAGAATAAATTCATATTAAATATTGTTAGAAATTTACTGTTGGACTAACTACATATATAAACTGTTATTGCATAGTTAGATTTCGTTATTTATCGAAAATTAATATATATTTTTTTAATTTAACATTGCCAAAACATGAATGCTTTTGTCGTTTAAAACACTCAGAAGTATATGACTACGACCAATAATTGCGAAAATAAAGGCCAGGTAAGAATTTTTAACCCGGTTCGTGTTTGTGGACATGAGGCTCCTTTAATTTTATTAGCCAATTATTTTATGTTTTGTATCGGTACTGTTACTTCTTCCTTTCCGGTTTTCCGCTAGAATGCAAATTTAGTTCGTTTGTATTTAATGTCAGGGCTTTGAAAATGTAAGACAGAGCGTTTTCTGCTTTTAGAGACCATATTACTAGGTCTCTATTTTAGATAAGCATTCTTCTCTTCAGCCTTGCACTATATTGCCGATAGTTGAATTTCACGCCTGCTGAAATTCTAAGCCAACTTCGCATTAAATTGATTGTGCAACCTTCGGTTATTAGTTATTTAAATTTAGACGTTGCATTTGAATTACTACTTTGAGTTTCTCGCCTTAAGTGTTGGTGGAGTTGCAAGCACTAGAAGTGCCTTCTGTTCACCTTCTTTAGTTTTAAATAAAGGTTCTTTTACACCCTTTCCAAGTTTCAGTTGTTACTTAACAATATGTCGCTTAACGTCTAACAAGAGTTTAGTCACTTTGGATGATATCAAACAAGTTAAATTTTGCCGAAAAGTGGGGCGCAATTAGATGTCATACAGCTAATCTTTTTTGAGTTATGCGAGATATACTATATACATTCGTACGTACGTACAGACGCCACTAAACAAATTCCTTTCTGAATCCATTTTCAATCCATTTTACAATCCATTTTGAAAAAAAGAGTGCTTTATTCAGTCCGCACTTACAGAGATCGTCCAAATGGATTCGGTAACGGTCAAAAGGGATATTTCCGTTGAAATGTGGTACCGGAAGTTTTCAGGATTACAGTACTTTTTTACTTTGTAGGAGGAAGTGAAAATAAAATAAATGAAAGCGAAATAAAAAAAAAATCTATGAACCAAACCCCGTTCGTTATTTTGATCTGAAAGAATAATATGAAATTTGAATTTGTAAATTATGATTCGTTTAAAAAGATGGAATTTAAAAATTTTAAACAAAGCATTCATCGAATCATCGAGATAGTCTTCTCATTGGCGGATACAGGAAAAACTTATCCTTTTTCATATTACATATATTTATAGTTTAGAAATAATACAGAAGACGGGGGGGGAGTCTGAAAGGGTTCAGATGTTAACTATGCTTCAAAAGCGCTCTTTTAAAGTTTAATATAGTTTATCAGATGGGATTATAGACAGAGATGTCCTAGGTGAGAAATCGAAACATTTTAATGCAGGCGTTCTCAACTTTTCCTCCCCTATGCATTTCTTTCACTATTGCTAGAACATTCCCCCACCCAGGTCCATATAGAAAGTCGTACTATAAAAATAGTATTATATGTTTTTAACTATACGCATCAGGTATTTAATGCGGTTTTATTAAATCAATCGTATTCGAAAGTTAAAAAAATATAGCATTTTTAATTGCATCTATTGCTTTTAAGTGGCTTGGTTTGTTAATCCATTACAGATGGATTAGATACAGTTGGAAAGATGAATATTTACCTTTTTGCCGATTGGCAGTAGACTGGAATGAAAAGTGAAGCAACAGATTGACAGGGAACAGCATTTAAAGTGAATCAACGCAGAGTCGTGTCTCGAGATTAGTAGCCCTTTTGGGCTGAAAATATGAAACACAATTCATAGTGCAGTAGACGACCTTTAATGTCATCACCTCTGTCCACAACTGTTTTGATAACATTAACAGACGAAAAAAATTGTCTTTCAAAACAGCAATGGAATTAAACTAATTTAATTCAAATGCATATATAAACAATTACTTTCACAGAATTTTTATTAGGAAATTGCAAAAACTGTTTCTTGAACTGTTCATCTATTAAGTGCAAAATTTCATTTATGAACTGTCCATTGCATTTCTGGAAGTTATTTGAGCGATGTTGTGACCTCTAATCAGTGTTTACAGATGTGTTATTTGACTTCTCATACTCGAAGGTCATCCCCCATTCAGTGAAACAGAATATGCAAAAGTAAAATTTAGAAATAGTGAAATAAATATATAAATAAATAATGAACACTTAAATTTGGGCGTAAATGTTTTCAGAGTAATTTTTTTAAGGATCGGGAATCTGCAATTTTTAGCCCTTCTGAAGGAGAGAGACCTGTGTCTTACCATCCTCAAAATCAATCGAGTTATTCAAAATACAAGCCAAATTAAGATTACTTTACTGCGTAGTTTTAAATGGTTTTCTAAATTCGGAAACAAGTTGTCTGACGACATAATCGCCCACCTGGGATATTTTCTGACACTAGACAATTTTTAAAATCTATTTTGATCTTATTTGGTAACTTTATCCTTTTTAGCCCAAGGGCTATTAATTTCGTTTTGGCATTTTGCGTCGATTCACTTTTCAAACTGTTGCCACCAAATATTACAGCCTGTATTATATTTAAAGAAATTAAATAATGAAGAAGCTGCATAAATGTTTGTACGTTTCTCGCACTGTGATAAAACAACGGTACCTAGAGCTGTCAAATTTTGAATAACGTTATCTTCCACCGAATATGGGCGTCTGGAAGCCCTAATTTGGAATTTGTTTTATTATCGATTTCATATTTTGTAACACTTTAACGAATTTTTGCTGAACAAACTCAAACAATTTAAAAGCGAGCAATGTGAACACTCTAAGGCGAAAAAAAACCTGTATCGGAAATTCTAAAGACATGCACAATTTAAAATTATTTTGCGATATTGCTGTTGAACTGAATTTTATGGTTTAAGTGCGAAGAACATGATATTTAATAAATAAAGGTAACACACAACTTTTTTTGCGTCTTTACTTCAGTTAAAAAAATGTTCTATTATATTTTGGTCACATTAACCGAATTGCTGATCATCATTAGCGATGCGTTTTCCATGTCTTCGTATAAAAAGGGCGGGACTTTGGAAATTCGGTAACACTATCTAAATGATAGCCTTAATCGCGATCACATTAAGCG
The DNA here is from genome assembly GCA_000611955.2 of Stegodyphus mimosarum. Lineage (NCBI taxonomy): Eukaryota > Metazoa > Arthropoda > Arachnida > Araneae > Eresidae > Stegodyphus > Stegodyphus mimosarum. The sequence goes on from KK113902.1 coordinate 99,764, forward strand.
GTGCGTACAATAGAACCAAATCTGGCCCAGGGTATGGTGATGAGAATCAAGAATAAAATAAGATTTTAAGGGGTGAGCGTAACGCTATATTAAGGAACGATAGTTTATAAGATCAGAAGCAGAAGATCTTTTCTGTCCTGGATTGGCAACAATGTTCTAGCTTTATCTAAAGCTATTCTAATGGAACTACAATGAATAACACCTCAAAAAAGATTTTCTCTGAAGCGTTAATAACAGCAACTATTGTTCCTAACGATTGTTCCGGATAATTGTAGCTCTGTTTTAGTGGAATTAACTCGTCACTCGATGCATAAAAGATCGCGTTGGCCTTCGTCGATATATATCATCTTTCTGAACGTTTGCTTTGCTTGCGGAATATGGTTACGCGTCGCTGTTTGAACCGTGTTAGACAGTATAGGCGTTATTTAACTTTTAATTTTTATGTAAGTGTATAAGGTCACGAGTTCAGCTTGTTTACTGAAAGCCGAAGAATCATTCTTTGTGTCTTGCTTTTCGTGGTGTCTTCCTCACCACCAACGGGCTGTCGATGCAACTTCGTTTCTTATTGAGACACATGCCTTTGCGAAATCAGATAGTATTCCACATAGAGGAAAAGTAGCACTGTTTCGTTGGAATTGGAGGAAAGTTTGATCCAAACGATAACATCACAATGGAGATACATTTCTTGCTCTGTTCACACACTATTAAATACGCCGACGCATATAGAAATGGACTAATGTGACACCTGCACACATGCAAGTTCCGTACCAGTGGCGTTTGCGCACCGTGATATCCCATTTCGGGGCTTTCTCAGCTCAGGCTTTCTAGAGGTGGGAAGAAAAGTCGAGCCATTTCAGGCTCTTTTTTTCCCCTTCTTCAGGTCTTGTAGATGAGAACATCTAAAATCGTACCATTTTAGTCTTTCTGTTTTCAACCTTTTATTTTAATTGGGGGAAGACAATAAAGCAATGCAATTGTTGTAACGTAAAATTCCTGTAGTTTAATTTACTCCGGAATAAATTGTGAGCGAAGCAAGGAAAACCGAAGAAAAGTGGTTTGTTTCTTAAGGCGCATAAACAATTATTTCAGCCGGAAAAGAAGATATATTCTCTATTTTACTGCAGTAGAAGTCCAGAAATCCGCAATGCTTGGGACCAGAGGTTGTGTGGATTTTAGGATTTTAGGATTTTGCGGATTTCAGGACACAAAAGCCAAATCATAATATTCAGACTAAAAGTGCAAAATAAATAAGGCATATTAGATACATTTACTTAAATTATTATGTACAATAATATACATTATTACATTATTTTATTATATGCTTTCAATTATTATATATATATATTTATTATATTATTCATTTATATTGGTGATTACAGGAATATTTTAAAGCATTAAGGACATATACAATAGAGACGTGTAAAAATAAGGGATACTAGTAAAGCATAAAACATTTTTTTTACTTGTTTCAAACATTTTTCTGATAGAGGTTTGTTTTAAAACTTAAGATATGTTGTTCTAAATGTTTTAGGTATTTTTCACCATGTTCCAAACCCTCATTAAAAGATATTTTCTCACTCCTATCAAATTCGTTATCTGTGTCGGTGTCGGAATTGTTTTCTTGTTGTGGCGACTTCAAAACAGAGCCAATGATTTCATCATCGGTTATCTGATATGCCACTGTTGGCTCATCTGAACACATCATCCATACTAAAAACTTCTTCTGGGCTAAGATCTTTTCTCTGCCACTAACACAGAATCATTATTATTCGGTAATTATGATGTCATTATTGGATAAATATTTTTCCTTCGGTATTTCGTTCTCCATTCTGCGGTTTCTGGAACCTATAAATTCAATGTTTATATTTTGAGAGGCAGTGCGGATTTCAGGAGTTGGCGGATTTCAGGTCGGCGGATTTTTGGTATTTGACTGTACTACACAGTAACTCGCAGATTGTTGTTACAAAAAACCTATTTTTTTTTAGATATGGCTTAATATTCTCTTCTAAAATGTCATATTTTTAAAAATCTGTAAAATAATGAATATCTTTTATTAAAAACTGCAATAGCAGTACTACTGACGATTTTCGCGATTCTTTGAAATATTGCATGTTTAATGCAGATTTAATTCTAGCCATATTCTCAAGAATTTTCATTTTTCTCTGTGTTTCAGTTTTCAAGGTGCAGAATTCTCAAAATATTTCAAGCGCGATTAATCTTTAAAAATCCGCTTGATACTGCTTCAAGATAATAATAATAATAATGACTTGTAATCAATTTTTAAAAAAATTCTATTCTGTTTTAGGTGTAATTACTCGTGCCATTAATGTTTTATCTAAGCAGCACCTAAACTAAGTTCAAATGCTGAAGCATCATGCTCACATCACTTTATACCTATTTCACAGTCACGTAACCTTCTGTCGCGTTTTCGGGTTTTACTTCGACGCAATAAAAAAGCTGAATGAAAATGCTATTAAGAGAGTCTAAAATGGCACAATTTTTAAAAATGCCTGAAGTGGGACATAACCTTTATGCATATCATCCCTGCGGGAAAAACAAATTTTCTAACAAGTGTAACCAGTTATGGAGAAAAAGTGATACTTCTTCACAGCCTACCAAAACCAATCAATCGGCCTTGTGATTTATTGACATTATTTTTCTTACGTAGTGTCCATTCCTGATTCAGTATTTCTTATTCAATTAATTCATTTCTCAGTTCGCAACAAGACCAAAAATACATAACTCAAAATATCTATATCAATTTACGCAGTAAATCTTAAACACTTATTTCCTCGAATAAATTCCAGAATGGATTAAGCATGATTTAATTCGCAAAATTAAAACAAGGCGTTATTTTGTTGTTGCGAAGCTTAGTTTCTCTAGATAGCAACAAATCCACTATTCTGCTAAGTTTCAAATGTAAACAAAGATGGCCGCTATGGCCAAAAAAATTAGGCTTAGCTGCACTTAAACAACTTTTAAATTGTTGATAATTCCACAAACATTGCATGCAGCTTTACTAAAGGCATAAAAACCTTAACGGGAAGATAAGAACAACATAATTCAATCATTTTTAAAGCAAAAACTGCGCAATTTACAAACATATAAGAAAAAAAGTAACTGAGCTCACTAAGCCGAGTAACAGAGTGGTTATATATATATATGCATATATTTTTGGTGCAGCGATTGCAACCAAAATATTAGGTACACATCTATAGGTCATAGCAGTCCTATATACAACATTTCAATGATTTGAGGCTACTCATTTTTGAGTTATGCGAAATACATATATACGTACGTACGCACAGATGCTACGGAAAAATCTCTTTTGAATCCATTTTAAATAAGTTTTATAATCTGTTTGGGGAAGAAGTCCTTTCTTCGGTCTTTATGTACGGATGTCACGCAAAATCATCCTTAAATTGCGTTCTGTAGCGGTCAAAATGGATGTTTCCGTTGAAATATGATACCCGAAATTTTTCGCGTTTGCATTACTTCCTTTTTACTTCGTACAAGGAAGTAAAAATAAGAGGTGAAAAATAAAGGCACTGAAAACTTTGCAAATTTTTATGGTTGTTGTGAGATCGATGAAGATCTCCTATTGGATAGAAATCACGTTATTTACTTTGTCAGCTCTAATTGGCTTATCAGTTCAGAGGAACTTAGATACAAACTCTCTCTGTGTATACGAAATGTTGTGAGGAGGCATGTCTGCGAGGGAGATTTGTTCCTGAGATATGTCTCTTCTTGTACGCCGGATTTAAAGATATCTATCATTCTTTACGCGTTAAGATATACACAGTATAAGAATTTTCTTAAAATTTTTATTTGTGCAGTTCTGTAGCTTAAAATTTTACAAAGCAAATCAATACTTGAAGTCATTGTTCCAAGTTTTGGAAAGTTAATCAAGAAGATGCGGTTTTGTGCGGAACTGCCACTATATAAAGTAGTATTACGCAGAAAGCGATAAATGTTTCTTGCGCGCAAATGTCGCTGCTCTTTTATTTGTACACAAGTGTCGTGTAGCCAATGCCACTTAACCTAGAAATGGAAAAAACAATGATTCTTCTCCAATTGAGAGAAATATGATGTTAGAAACAATTTTTATGAGTGATGATAATTCTACAGATGGTATCGAATCGCAGTTATCGCATGGCAACATATAGTACCAGCTCTGTTTGGTAATTTCCTATGCAAAGTTTAAAAAAATAGTCTCATATCACCATCACATAACTTCTTTGTACGGGCTATTAATTTATTTTGCTGTACTTCATGTAAACGTATTTCCCCGAGTTATCCTAACTTAATTTAACCGATACTTCACGACAAGTTGAAAATGACATAAAATACTGTGAATTTTAAAATTAAATTTACCAGTCAATTTCTGTCGTACGGAAGTCAAACTTCTTATGTTTTTATTTTTTTATAACGAGTATAAAACTTTTCCAAATATTAGTATAGGAACCGAGAGACCGCATTAAAAATTAGATTTCGTTATTCGTCCAAAATGAATTTTCTTTTAAATCTGGCATTTTCAAAACATGAATATTTTCGCCATATGAAACGCTCCTGTAACGGAAAATATACAAAATTTCAATTAATGCTAATCGTTTTTGACTTATGCGAGATACATACACATGTACGTACATACGTACAGACGTCACGAAAATAATCCCTTTTGGATTTATTTTAAATGTATTTTGCAATCCGTTTTGGAAAAAAGAGTCTTTTTTTCAGCCCGTACGTACAAACATCCCATACACACACACACACACCGGGGGGGGGAGTCAAAATGGATTCGGGAACGATCAAAAGGGACATTTCCGTTTAAACATAATAGCCGAAACTTTTCGCAATTACAATACTTCCTTTATTTCGTACAAGGAAGGAAGTAATAAAAGTCTCCACGACGATGTAAAAGTAAAATTTATAATGAATTAATTTCCTTATAGAATCCGTGAAACGTACAAATTCATTGATAATTTTCATCCAATAGTTAAAAAGTATAAGAATTATTTTAATTAATAGGAATGATCTTGTTTTAAATATAAAATGCCGAAACTATAGCTTCCATTGGTGAGCACATCGCTTTTCATCAAAGACGTAGTCCAGCATTGTTCAATGCAATGTAACGTTGTCAGGACTTCTGTTCCTTCTCATTCCCTTTGCAAACATAACTGGAGTCCTGAGTAGGAACAGGGAGCTTACTCAAAGCTCTGTTCGTGCGTGTGTAGAAAATACAACAAAGATAAGAAGGGTAAAATTTATCCTTTATTTCTCACACAGCGTACAGCCGTTCCCGCACTTCGGGATACAGAGACCAGTAATTATGGTCTGAAACGTAGGAAATAAGAATTAAACTAACTTAACTAAATAAGAACTAAACTTAGATGCTTTACAGAGAGTAGTAACGGGAAGATTGGCCTTTTAACACTACATATGTAGTGAGCGGAATGCAAAAACTACAATACGTCTTCAATTATCAGCGAGAACTAAGTTCTGGCCTTAAAGGCAGACAGGAAAAGCATACCTGTGGTAAAACAGCAAGAAGTCTCTCTCTTCCTCTTGGTTAAATACTTCTTGCAACCTCATTTACACAAACAATTCTCTTTCGCGCTTATTCTGGCTGGAAATGGTAAATTAAATCATATTAGGGATAAAAATAATCTCATTTTAATTGTAAGAGCGCGAACTATATAACTCTTATTAATGAACGTAGCCCGTTCCAACAACGACGCAGACCAGCGTTGCTTAATGTAGAATAATCACTTAACTCATATTAGTGATGAGAATAATCTATAGAACTCATATTTTCGAATAAGAACACAGCCGCTTAACTCATATTAATAATACAAATTATCTTCTTTTAACTGTAAAAGTCCTGACTCGTATGACTCTCCTATGTAACTCGTGTTAGTGAGCATATCACGTTCCAACGACGATGAAACCCAACACTATTCAATGTAATTTAAAGTAAAACCGCTTAACCTCTTAACGTAAAACCGCTTAACTCATTACTGATACGAATAATCTTTAGTTTCAACGGTAAAAAGCTGAAACTTTTAATTCATATTAGTGGGCAAGTCGCTTTCCAACAACGATGCGATTAAACGTTGTTCAATATAATGTAACGTAACCGCTTAAATCATATTAGTGATAAAAATAATCTTGTTTTAACTGTAAAAGTCCTGAACTATGTAACTCGTATTAGTGAGCATATCACGTTCCAACGACGATGAAACCCAACACTGTTCAATGTAATTTAACGTAAAACCGCTAACCTCTTAACGTAAAACCGCTTAACTTATAACTGATATGAATAATCTCTTGTTTCAACTGTAAAAAGCTGAAACTTTTAACTCATATTAGTGAGCAAGTCGCTTTCCAACAACGACGCGATTAAACGTTGTTTAATATAATGTAACGTAACCGCTTAACTCATATTAGTGATAAAAATAATCTTGTTTTAACTGTAAAAGTGCGGAAGCAAATAACTCATATTAACGAGCAACGACAGCAACGACGAACTCCAGCATTCATCCCAAAGCACAAAACCGTTCATGATGATCGGATAACCTTACCCTCAAATATTCTTACTTTCTTTTACTTAAACAACTGACCTGGGTTTACTATGATCCGTGGGTGGTGAACGGAAAGGAATTGATATTCTTTTCGTTCGTCTGTCCAAACTGGGAAGAAGAAAGCTGTCATACTTTGCATTCCACAAAAAATGCATGGGCGACAAAAGTATACGTTGGTGGAAAGTCGTGAACCCGTTCTTAGCTCCGCAAAAGCCGAAACACGAAACCCGATATCACGTGATCAAATGAATAGAAGATGAATAATAACAAAAATCAACGTCCCGCTAGTTTAATAAAATCTTTCTTTTTATGCTCGCACACGAGTGTGTACTCTTTTTTTTTTTATAATTATTATTCATTTTAGACTAGTATGTTGCACTTTTTATCACCACGCACTGTCATTTCCGCAGTTTGCGTTTTGGCTGAGTTCTTAGACTAGGAATGGAAAAATATTTTACCGTTGGTCTTTTTTAGTTGATCATGCGGGCAGGGCTGTGGCGATCTTTTGTGTTGCCTATATTGTTTGCAGGAAACGCGGGTGCAGTGGCCATTGACGCTGACCGCCATACGGATGGGTTCGGGGTTTGAATTCCGGAGAAGGCATGGATGTTTGTAAGCGTATAGTGTTAGTGCGGCTAGGAGGCATCCAAAGAGACGACAAGCTGAAAGTCCTCTCGAGAGATTAGTGGTAAAACAAGAGGATGGGAGACCTCCGAACCGCTATCTCAGGCTTTTCTTCCTCAAAACTGCGGCGGGCTATATTTGGTGAATTTCTTGGTTCCCCACCCTCTACCTGTACCTATTTGCAGAAGTTTTTTTTTTGGGGGGGGGGAGGGAGCCTCTTTCCCGTTAGAGAAATTTAACAAAAAAAGAAAAAAAAAATATAGATGCGATGGGCTAAAAATCGGATCTGTTTATATCAACAAGTGATTCACATGTACACTGTTTCATTTTTAAACAAAAATCTAGAAGCAAAGTGCTATTTTCTGAAGTTCCCTTTTTTGATGTGTTTTTGTCTCAACTCTCTTCGTATGTCATCGTTTAATTTCTAAATTACAGCTACTAGGAACGATGGAACTGTATTCTTCGCCGGATGCACTTGCTTTCTAGCATATCTCTGTGTACCCAGCTTAGATTGATAACTGGTATAGTCATGCGTATGCGCAAGTGCGCTGTAACAATAAATGCACAGTCATGTTGCTAATTTCGATAGTCTGCATGTAAAATTGAGTAAGAAGAAAATGTCGTTGCACAGGGTTCCGTAAACGAGCCGTATTAAACAATTAGCAGAGTCTCCAGGCCGACATTTGCTCACTTCTATCTTAGATGGTTTATTTTTTTAAACCTTTTAAATTTCATTTTATATATCTAAGAACGTAAATTAATATTTCAGTGCATATAAATTTTATATTTGAATAATCATAGATCTCTTAGACCCGATCTCTTAGACGAAAAAGATAGATCTTCAGTCTATCTTTTTCGTTTCAATCTATGAATAAACCATAAATTTATATTTGAGCATTATACATTTATATTAAACATTTTGAAACCTTTCTTATTTCAGTTTAAATAGGTTACAAATCATAAATTTATATTTAAATATATCTAACATTTCTGTTTATACATTTTTAACGTATTTCCACTTATCTAAGACTGTAAATTTATATTTTAGTTCCTGTAAATTTTTATTTCAATAAAAATGTATTATAAACCGTAAATTTATATTTCAGCTAAGGCACTGTGAAGCCTTTCTCATTTCAGTTTATTCAGGATTATAAATTTAAGTATATTTCTATGAAAATATGTTACAAATCATAAATTTATATTTCAATTTATATAAATTTATTTAAGATCGTAAATTTATATTTCAATTTATATAAATTTATATTTATATCAAAATAATTTACAAAGCATAAATTTATATTTCAGTTTATCTAAGACTTCTTTTTTAAGTCTTTTGCATTTCAATTTATCTTACTCATTTCAATTTATCTATGATTTTGATTTCAATTTATGAACCAGTAGTAGATAAATTGCATCAGATTGTTTTACCTTTCCTTAAGAGTCGAAAATGTAGGAACTGTTACGTTAACAAGTATTTATCTCCAACGCGACTCACGCAAAATATAACATTTTTAATTTATCTTTTTGAAAACCTCGAGCGAAAATATTCTTTAGAGTGCTATCATTTACCAGTGTGTAAGGCCTTTCTTTTCAAATATGAAACCAAAATATTAGATCTTTCTTTCTTTTATTCCTTCTTTTTTATTTTCTTTAGATACTTTTCAAATTATCCAGTTCTGAATTCTTTTGTAAACTTTATAGAAATAATACAATTGCATTCTTTAATACATTTAAGTTTTTAAAAGTCAAGAAACATAAGAAACAAGATTTGAATCAAGAATCTTTCACCTGATGTATCTTGGCTAGATATATACGATAATTCCTTATATTCCTACCTCTTATGGGATGACTGAGGAAATGTCACGAGACTCAGTCGTCCCAATCCAGGTGGTGATGAGTTGTCGTACCCCACATTTTAGTTCGTATGCACCTGTAGAGATATGTAGATTTTCGAAACCAAGAGACATTGGAAATCAGCTGCGCCTAGATGGGATACAAATTACAGTTCTGCTTGCTAACTGTGCTCTCGAGGGGATAACCATTTACACATCGAGAGCACAGGTGGGGACAGGGATGAGATAATTCCATATAGAACGAGAAAATTAATAGCAATAAAATATGAAAGTAATAATAATTAAACAATTGCAAGATCTTATGGAATTTATCTGCATTGTTACCCCGTAAGTAGCATATTTTTAGAGGGTTGTAATTCCGCAAAGCATAAGATATTTAATTTATTTGTTGAACTTAATGAATCTATAACTTTTGATTAAACTAAGTGACTTAATAAATCCACTTCTCAGTCATTTCAGTCTTTATTTTTGTAATAATGCCTCTCTAATTGATGTTATTTGAGCTATATTTATAGCTTACCCAACTGATAATTTTTATAAATATTTTCAACGTAATTGCAGTTGCCTCCCCATTAATCGGCATATATCTAAAAAAAGTTGTTTGTTTTACTATAGGCGAGGGGGGGGAAGGAAAATTAAATTAAAAAAAATCTCTATGGAAAATACAAAAAGGGTTCAATATAAAACTGCGCAGAATAGCAGCAGTCATAGCAGGTTATGTAATAGTGTTCGGGGGTTGCCTGGATTCATGACGGGATGCAATAAATGAATGATTTGGAATAAATGAATACTATATAACCCCCCCCCAAAAAAAAAGAAAAGAAAGTTTTCAGATTTTAAATTACGCCCAAAGGAGCTTTTTTTTTTTTAACATTTTGTGTGTTCCTTTTATTTATTAAATATCATGTTCTTCGCACTTAAACCATAAAATTCAACTCAAGAGAAATATCGCAGAACAATTTTAAATTGGGCCTTCTTTAGAATTTCCGATACACAGTTTCACGCGCTGGAGATAAAAATGTTTTTTTCTGTAGAACGTTGCCATTGCTCGCTTTGAAATCTTTGAGTTTGTTAATAAAAAATTCGTTAAAGTTTTACAAAATGTGAAATCGATAATAAACCAAATTCCAAATTTCAAATTTGGGCTTCCAGATGACCATATTCGCAGAAGGATTACGTCATTCAAAATTGGATGGCTCTAGGTACCGTCGTTTTATCACAACGTGAGAAACATGCGTATATTTATGCAGATTCTTCATTATTTAATTTATTTAAATATAATACAGGGCGATTATATTTAGTGGCAACAATTTGAAAAGTGTAACGAGCATTCGAACCGACGCAATATCGCAAAACGAAAACACTAGTCCTTCAGGGACAAAGCCCCTTTGAGCTAAAAAAAAAAAATAAAGTTAAAATTGATTTTTTATGGGGATTTCGTTTGTGATCTGAAGTTCCTCTATACCTTACCCGTTGCAAAGTTATGAAAATTTTAAGAACATTCGTGTCATTTCCTCAATGCTTTCAGCTCAATGCTTTCGTCTTATTAACAAATAGAAACTCTTGCAAAGTACCTTCGAAGATCATGTCGAACCTTTTCCTTTTAACTGTTTATGCCAGCTAATAGAATAACCGACCCATCGCAGCGAAGTATATAGGAACCATATGATTTTGAGGAGTCGGCTGCACATTCACCGTCTATAATTATTTATTGTTGTTGTTGCGACTAGTCTCACTTGTTTGAAATCAGAATAAGCCCACAAAATTCATCGTAGTAAGGAGTAAAGATTGCGCCTGTCGTTTTCAAAGAGCCTTGCATATACAGATGACAATACGACTCTGCTCAGTTCCGTCCCCAGTTTTGAACGAGAGCACTCCGGCTAGGGACGGGACGAGGATCTCCCACTCCTTTTCCTCTACCGCCAACCTCTCGACAGGAATTTCGCCTAGCCGCATATTTTGAGTGCCCCCATGTCACACAGACACTATACATTTACAAATATCCATGCCTTCTCCAAGATTCGAAACCGGACCCTTCAGTACTGTAGTCAGAGTCACTAACCACTATCTTGTTTGGGTGACGTAATTATTTACGGATATTTGATGGTCTAAAAAGTAGCAGAGACAGTAATAAGAACGGGCGAGATTGAAGCTACAGGGAAGTAGAAATGAAGGTATCTTATTAGGTATTCTAAAGATAATATCACTATGTCTTCTTATTAGAATGTAGCGTTTTCGCATAATTTTACCTTCTCGAAATTTGAACGATAAAAATCAGTTAAAAAAGATGTGGAACCACATGACTTCCTTGTACGGCCTATTAAATTCTAGACAATCTTTGCTGCACTTGAACTTGGCAAGTTGAAAAGGACATCAAAAATTGCAAATTTTTTAAATTAAATATCCTGATCAATTTTTGTCGCTCTGGAGTCAAAATTCTGGTACTTTTATTTTTTCATAACGAGTATCAAACTTCCTCAAATTATATGCATAGGAAACGGAAGACCCCTGATATAGCTATGACTAGAAGCTTGCACCTTTTTAAGATGTAAACAAACTGCGCTGATAAACTGTTACAGTGGGGAGGTAAATCCACTTAAAAATAAAGTTGTGTTGCAGACCGAAGAAATCTGTGATATTCTGGAACAAGAATTTTTTTGAAAATGTTTAATCAGTTTTAAGAAATTTATGTTAAGTGAAACTACATTAAAGTCTGAAAAAACAAGTCACTTCGTGTTTTCATAGCGGTGCAGATGCAACCGCAAAAATGTTAAATCATGAGTATACTCTTCAGCATAGTTACCTTATTGTGGTACGATGAACTAACTGGGTCTTTGCCCTCGAAGCTTCATGAAACAGTAAAATGCCCCGCGGGCTAAAGTGTTTGGAGATCTCTGTTCTAAATTATAATTTCCAGAACGAATATACATTGATTGTAATATCTATACGAACTTTCCTCTCAATTGCCTAAGTGTTGATAGTCGTGAGAAGAGTTTTTAAAAAAATGGTGTAAGAAGTACTTAAGAGCTACAAATGTGTTCTCTTGCATTTAACCAGAGCAATCAAAGAGACATCTACAATGTCACTGATGGCTTTGTGAAAGAATAAATAAATAAATAAATAAATTTTAAAAAGTCTGAAAGGTTTCAGATTTTAAATTACGTCCAAAATGGCGTTTTATTAACGTTTTATGTGTTACCTGTATTTATTAAATATCATGTCCTTCGCACTTAAACCATAAAATTCAGTTCAACAGCAATATAGGAAAATAATTTAAAATGAGCATATCTTTACAATTTCCTATACACAGTTTCGCGCCTGGAGATAAAAAGTTTTTTTTTCCCGTAGAGTGTTGCCATTGCTCACTTTTAAACCGTTGAGTTTATTAATCAAAAATTCGTTTAAGTTTTATAAAATATGAAATAGATAATAAAACAAATTCCAAATTCGGGCTTCCAGATGCGCATATTCGGGTGGAAACGTACGTTATTCAAAATTGGATGGCTCTAGGTGCCGTTGTTTCATCACATTTGGAGAAATATACATACATTTGTGCAGATTCTTCATTATTTCATTTCTTTAAATATAATACAAGGCGATAACTTTTGGTGGCAACAATTTGAAAAGTGATACAGCCGTTTATAGTGATTCAACGTAAAATCGTAAAACGAAAACAATAGTCCTTCAGGGACAAAGCCCCTTTAGACTAATAAATAAAAATGAAATAAAAAAAGTGTAAAAAGTGATGTTTGAGAATAATAGCCAAAAAAAGAAATTAAATTCTGAAAAGTATTAGATTTTAAGAGTCGCTCAAAAGAGTTTGTTTAGGTTATTTTACGCTCTTGCTGAATTCACAGTCTATCAGTCTATTCTTGCACTCACTCCAACTAAGCTCCCCTTTTCTTTGTCTTTTTAAGCCTTATTATTAAGCATCGTTTTCTTCGCACTTAGCCAGTTCAAAGGTAAATCACAAAATTTTTAAAAATTACACGGTAGCATGCATTTAAAATTCTCAATGCAGAGTAAAGTCTCGGAATACGTTTTTATATTGTTACGTTCGCAACAATAATTGCAGTAACTGCTGACAACGCTTGATGAAGAATCAAAACACAATTTATTCGCCAGTATTACACAGGGCAGTTTTACCTAATGGCAAAGTTTCGAGCACTGGAGATAAAAATGTTTTGTTTCGAAGTGTTGCCATTGCTGGCTTTCAAATAGCTGAGCTCAAAAATTCGCAAAATATGAACAAATAATAAAACAAATTCTAAATTCAAAATTCGGTCTTGCAGGCGCTACCATGTTTGGGTGTAGGATTACGTTATCGAAAATCTGATGGCTCTAGATACCGTCGTTTTTTACAGTGTGAGGCCTATGGTGAGAACCATATATACGTACATGCAGATTCTACATTATTTAATTTTTTTTAATATAAAACAAGGCGATAAATATTTGGTGGCTACGATTCGAAAAATGATACGCATTTAGAGTTAATCAACGCAAAATCCCATTTTGTAACTAATGGCCACTTTTGGTTAATAAGTATGTAAGGATTATCCTAATTTTATTAACATTTATTTTAAGTTTATTTTTTATTTTTATTTGGCTACGTCTCTCTTAGCTATTGCTACACTCGGCCATACTTTAGGCCCTTGTTTGGCTTCGCGACGTAATTAAGATTTAGGAGCCAACTACTTAGAATCTTGATAGCTTCGGCTATATCTTTCAGTTAGCTTTAGTTAAGTTTAATTTTACATTAATTTAAGTTCCGAGTTAGGAACTGATTGTATTTATTCTGAGAAATAAAGGGTAGTTAACCCTTCTTAAGTCTTAACACACTTAAGCGATTATTAGCTTGTTAGTGTTTGTGGGGTTTAAGGATTGAGCACTGAATTAAATAAGTGCAACCCCACAAGTAACATAAATAATAATAATAATAATAATAAGTCTGAAAGCTTCCAGATTTTATTCCAGATTCCACCCACACGGGCTTTTTTTTTTTTTTTTCAGACACATGCACCTTTCAGAAGCGTTTGGGCTAACGTCACATTGGATTGAAATTATTTAAAAACAGCATATCTTTAGAATTTCCGATAGACAGTCTTGCGCGCTGGAGATAAAAATGTTTCATTGCTTACAGCGTTGCCTCTGCTCGCTTTGAAATTGCTGAATTTTTTAATCAAAAATTCGTTAAAATTTTAAAAAATGGGAAGTATACAATAAAACAAATTCAAAATTCGGGCTTCCAGGTGCCCATGTTTGGGTGGAGGATTATGTTATTCAAAACTTGTTGACTCTAGGTACTTTTGTTTTTTCACAATGCGAGAAACATACATTCATGTAATTTTTCATTATTTAATTTCATTAAATACAATACATAGCAATAATATTTGGTGGCAATAATTTGAAAAGTAATTCGATGCATATTTCGAAAATAATAGCCCTTCTGGACTAACGCCGACTAGGATTAATAAAAGAATAATATAATTTTAAAATGTAGATTTAAAAAAACTGTATATGTATTTAAAATTTTTTATAGTTATTTATTTGCATATTAAGAGGGGCGGCGAACTCAAGGACTGCACAGAGCGGCAAAATTTCTAGCTACGTCACTGAATACGCAAAGTGTTCGGTATATTTGGGTATTATTTTCAATGGAGTATATTATCCGGCGTTTGAAAGTTCAGATGTGCCCATTGTTGAGTGCATTCGTCAGGTATGTTAACCCAGTTTCGATGTAGTCATTGTTAATTGGCCCGCCATTGTGTAAACGACATCGAATGCGCGGAAATTGACGGCACACGATCTTCCGCTTTCCGTGATTGTTTTCTCTCAACTTCTAATCCAGTTTCGGAGTTCACGAGAGATGAAACAAAAGACCTCCCCATTTTTTCTGGCGTCTGAAACGTTTTTCAGCGGAGTTTTTCGAAAGTGTTTGAAGCCATACTTTACGTTACGTTGTACTGCCATGCTGTTTTTACTCATTCGTTTTAGCAAATTTTATACTGCACGAAACTGTGCAAGATTCTTCTCTTACAGAATCTCAAATTATGCCTTTCCGATCATCCTAGATCGATAAACGTGTTATTGATCCAGTTTGAATTCAAATGACAAATTCTTAAAAAAGGTTATAAATAACATATTTATTTAACTCTTGAAATTAACAGACACTACTTGTACTACAAGACCACCACTTATGGGTATTTAAAAGAACATAAACTAAAATTCAAAGTAACATAGTCGGAGACTACACGAAGAGATATACTTAAGTAATTAATGGTGCGTATTTAAGTGTCGGCTAGGAAGATGACTAAAGCCGGAATAAGTTGACGATAGCAGATACTGCAAGCGAGGCTCTCCGAAGTTCTAACTCTAAAACATTCAAACCTTCGGCTTAAATACTCCACAACTAATTTGTCTTCTGGCAAGAATTACAGAATGAAGAAGTATAGAAAAATAGTACAGAAGTTATAATATAGTTTTAAATCATAATAACTGGTTAATCAACATATGATCCAACAACTACAAAAGCGTTTCTATACATTATGTACTTAGTTACATTTGGAATAATGTTTGAATGCGTCTTTGCTGGAATGTGTTGTGCTCATTCCAGCAATTCGTTGTCTCAGATTCAGATTTTCGTTGTCTTGGAGGATTGTCTCAGATCGATAATGCTATAAATTGCAAATTTTTAGCTTTACAATATTGTTTAACTACCGGTACGAAATGGAAAGTGAACCAATCTTGAAATATTAACACAGTAACCCAAGATGTTTTATTGGATTTCCAAACGACTGGAAGCAATTTTTTATTTTCCCCCTTTTCTTTGATAATATATTCATTTATTTTGTTCTTTATTCTTCTGGGGAATCAAGACTGAACTTAAAAAGTGAGCTGACTGTGTAGTGACTTGTCAACATCTCGTGCTGAGTTGCGTACGGATGAGCGATTCCCCGTCTAGAATTATAATAGTGTTTATCGCTTCCGATCAGTAATTTTTGAAGAAAATGGCAATTGGCAAACCAATTTTAGTGCCTCAGACTGCATGCAATTGCCTCCTCTTTCCCGGTAAAACAGTTTCGCAATTTATGGAGTGTGACGTAGCATCAAAAAGTATTTGGAACTGAAGTTTCAGATAGAGTCGTGATAGAATCAAAGTGAACAAATTAAATGACCTGCGTTTGCAATTGTAAGAAATTTAAAATATACACGCCGTCTGCCAAGTATTAGGACTGAGTTCATGGACAATTGAAGAAAATGACTATTCTTACTTCTTAATCTTTAAGGAGAATCAGTAGCCTTAGAATGTTTCTTTTATTTAAGAACTTTATTTAATTTTATAAATATTGTTAAATGGTTTTTTTGCAAAAGATGATTTTAAACTGAGAAAAATTTTTTGCTGGTAATTTTTTTTAATTTAACTTTTTGAAGAAAAATTGAAGAATTAAAATACTTTTCTTCTCTTATAATTTTCAATGTTCTCAACCCAATGATTTTTTATTGCATTTATTAGAATGTTCTTCATAATTTTAAGGATCGATTTTGCAGTTAATGAATTAGTCCCGAAAATATATATAAAAATCATATATGTAAAGAGTTGAAAAAATGTGATTCCGTTTACATTTTTATTTCTAATAATTGTTCTGTATTTTGCAAAACACTTCCTTGTTTCTATTACACACATTGTTGTGAGCTACGAGATCATTGATTTCCTTTGAGTAATAAACCCAGTTAAAGTGATAGAAATTAACAATTTTTTATGGAAAGCAAGCAAAATGAATAGTACATAGGGCACAATTATGGGTGAAACTTATTCAGGGAGAATTGGATACACAGCAGTTCCTGCTTAACACGCGGAATAAGTAGTAAAGTTCATCAGATCACTCACTCTCAAGGTAAACCTAACTCGTAGCTCAGCTGACTGCTAAAGGGCCGTTCACACTAGGGTTTACCTGAGCTAACGGAGTCGATTCTTAGCTCTGCTATGCGTGAAGCTCAGACTTTTCAATTGAAAAACTCTTTCCTTCCCTCTGCAAACATCGTGGAGCTACGTCGGCCTTGCCAGATGTCTCCGTTCTCTCAGATAAACCCTAGTCTAAGCTGCCCTTTAGTTTCACAACTGTTTTGCAACTGAACTTCCTAGCTCTTCCACCAGTATTGATACCCTGCAGCACGGGCTTTGGAAACTTCTGGAAGAATAAGTTCTTTGAGTTTTTTCGTATCTTCCAGAGAGCCTCCAAGCTGGAGAGAAATCGCCAGATTTCTCTACAACTTGATACGAAAGATAAAACATTAGTCATAATTGTAGGTAAGAAAGATAAAATATTAATCATAATTGCAGATAATAAAGATGAAATTTTAATCATAATTGTAGATAAGAAAGATAAAATATTAATCATAATTGTGGATAAGAAAGATAAAACAATCATAATTGTAGAATTCATGCAGCAAAGAACGAGAAATTCACAGGATGAAAAAGATTTAATGACACTCTAAAAAATCGGAAGATAAACTAATTATTATGTTTTAAACTCAACGTCTTAACTCTATCGTCGTTGGCTCGTCATACACTCGTAATTTTGGATCTAATTCATCATTGCATAAGAGCAAGGAGTTTTCATGTTCCGTCACCCAGATGATTTCATAAAATGCTATAAATGGGCCTGTATCTTTAAGCAAGGAGGCAACTGTTCGCCAAGGATAAGAACTTCATATGAGTATCCCAGTAGCATAGAAGCAAACTGCACATTGCTAGGACAACTGCTTGAAATTAGCCGATGGAAGACCAAGTATGCATCATCATTAACTCCGCCCACAATGTCACATTGCTGGAAGCTTGTATTATGCTGATAATAGATTACGAAGTATGTCGGCAGTCTACATTATACAAACCGCTCGGCCAAAAATTTTTAATTGCCGTGTGATAGGAGACTCAACAGTTTCAGTTTAAGTTATCATGAGTGCAGTTTCTTAGAGAAAACATTTCAAAATAATTCTAGCAATACCTAAAAGTAAACAAATTTTAGGCTTTGTGGTATCATTATTATGGGCGAAATTAAAGATAACGCTTATGTGGACAGCCATTGGCCATATACAAGCGGTTGTCCTTAACAGTGTTGTACACCTTACTTACATGCGTTCTTGCAGTTTTGATAAGGACTCCTTTTTTCATGACAGCAAACTTCATGCGAATGCCTAAACCTTTGGTTTTTATGTCAAGGCACTTTTGGGGCTAAGCGAAGGTAGGTCAGCTTAAAAAGGTACGGACACCTTTGAGAAAGTTAGCGACTGTTAGCCAAGATTAAGACCTCCATATGGGTACTGTTCACCGAGATCTTTCCATGGGCATTGCTTTCTTCACGAAACTAGACTTCATAATAATATAGGTATATACTTGGCCTTTATGCCACAGAACCCGAGTGTTTTGGCGAACATTGAGCAGCGCAAAAAAGTGGCAGCACCGTTTTCAAGTTACATGCACTGGTTAAAGCAACTCCATCTGCCATTGCCTGCAGTGCTTAGAATGAAGGGGCCAAGCGTATTGGTGTTTGAGCATTTCGGTGAATATTTTCTTTGCTAGAAACTGTTAGACGAGAATGGAATTATTTGACAGCGCACTATCGTGCAACAGAAACCATTTATTAGAGCGGTCTTTTCCGGATCTCTTCAGAAGTCTACCTTTATAAAATGCGGAGTTTACCAGCCTATTCGTTAAAGAAAAGGAATTCCTTGTAAAGTATCCATCTAAAAAGGCTCACCAACATGGTCTCTGCTG
This sequence comes from Stegodyphus mimosarum, assembly GCA_000611955.2. NCBI lineage: Eukaryota > Metazoa > Arthropoda > Arachnida > Araneae > Eresidae > Stegodyphus > Stegodyphus mimosarum. The sequence continues at coordinate 118,597 of KK113902.1, forward strand.
GAGATTTCTGTGGCTCCAGCCTTCTCCGACTCAAATAGATGATCGTCGCTTTGTCTCAGAATCACCAGCAAATCACTAAGTTTTATGCTCAATCATTATTTGTCTGTCTTGCTGTATTTTCTATGTTTTCATATACAAATAAACGGGACTTCATATACAAATAAACGTGCCAATTCAGTAACAATATCCGGATAACATTAACCGCAATCACATTAAACAGTATCTGCTGTATATGTGAACTAAAACAAATAAACACTGTAAAAAAAATCGAAAACTCCCATTAGCGCTTATTTTCTTCCTGTAGTAATTATGTAATTAAAAGAGAAGGAATTGACAAAAAGTCGAGAAATTTTTGAAGGGCTGGCCTGTCAAAAAGTTTGAAAAACCTCTATTCGAGGCTAATCCTTAATATATCCCATTCGCGCCTGCTCGGGATCAAGCCGAACGATTGACGTGCGACAGACGATGGCGTCCAATCCCGGAATCACGCTAGTCAAATCTGGAGTTCGTGCCGAGTATTCCCCCGTTTGCTGTGAGAGGCCGTTTGTGACATTTCGAACCTGTACCGGAAAACCATTTACTGAGCTCCGACGGGGACAGATTTCCGTCGCGAAAGTAAGGAAAGAAGCGGGCATCGACCCGCGTCCGTTCGTGATGATGTGTACGTATGAAGTTAATATTTCTAAAATTAGAAATGAAAGGTGTCAGAAAAACGAGCAAAAATAAGTAAATAATAATTTTAAACTAGAAAAATAAGCGACATTATTTTGGGTAGATTTTCATAGATTCCGAAAGCGCTCAGACCCGGGTATTTAAAAGAAGCAGAAGACCTTGGTGATTTTTCCTAGTCTTTAGACCAAAAAGGGTAGTCTAGAAACACGATTTGGAAATCTGTGTGAAGTTACCTACGAATAGTTGGCGTATCACATTTTGATTGCTTTATCTTTTTTCTATGAAAAATTCCCTTAAACACAATTAATGCTTGCCTTGTAATGTAATAGCAGATATTGGCAACGTGTCCCATTGTAGATAAGCGCTGACACTACCGTCGTGGTGGCACTAAGCACAAAATGTCTTGATTTCCGAAAACTGCAGTATAACCTAAAAAAGGTTGGCGTACAATTTTTCAATCAGAAGTCTTCTTGATATTGTAAAAATCACTTTTAACTGACGTTTTGATCGATGTAAGCACTGTTGAAGAGACGAACAACACAGAAGACAGACCAGAACTTCGTATAGATAGCACTAACCTCAAAATCATCTTGAAATTTACAAACTGCATGCAGAACATGAGAAAAGCTGGCCTGTGACCTTTTGATAAAATAACGTCTTCTATGCAAAATTGCGTTCAAAATATACACCATGGAACACAGAAGCACAGTCGTCGAGTGCGAGTTAGTAGTTATTGATCCGATTCCATTTTAAATTTTACTGTAATGTGACTGTAAGTGTGTTACTTCACTTGTCAAGTCTGTTGCCATTCGGCAAAATATAAAATATTTAATTTATTCCTCGCATATTAACTCCCAGAATTTTAGCGTCCGGCTCTGAAAATTTAAAAATTGCGTGTTATTTTCCCCTTTCTCAGCGCGTTCAGAGAACGAGCATTCTTAAATTTTAAAATGGGCTCGTCCACTTAGTGATTGTTTTTCTGTTACTTAAAAAGAAAAACCCTCTCGAACTACCTGCGAAGGTCATGCCGAACCTTTCCCTTCTCACTATTGAACTTTATTCCAGTCTCATACAAGAACCGAATGATCACGACAAAACAAACACAAACTGACATTCACTCTATGATTTCGCTAAATCAGCTGCACATTCATTTTCTCTCATTATTTATGGATGATTTGAGCAATAAGAACTAGAGGAGACAAGAATAAGAACGACCGAGTTTTTTCAGTTGCAGGGAACTAGAAAGAATATATCTTACTAGGTATTGTTATGTTAATATTACTCTGCGTTCTTATTGTAATTTAGGTTTCTTTTAAAGAAATAAATAATATTGTGATAGTTACCAGTAGTTTATACATGACTACTTTTCAGTTGATATGTTCTTAACGTAACCGTGTCCATCGGAAGCTAAATTATTAGCTTAATTTTGCCATTTCAATTTATTTCATAAAAATTATAGCTTTAGGAACTCCAAAAAATTATACTTTTTAGACTTATACAAAAAATTGTAGTTTTTCGGATTCAAACAAATATTAAAAATTTTAGAGATTCTACACAAATTATAGGTTTAAAAGATCCCTAAAATAAAATTAAAATTTTAGGATTCCATAAAATAAATGATATTTTCATGAGATGAACAAGAATTGTGTTTTGGGAGTTTCATAAGAAAAATTATGGTTTTACGGGTTCCACCGAAAAAATTGTGCTGTTTACATCATTCTTTGGAGATATACTTTCCTTTAATCAGAAAATTTAAACACCCAAAACATAATTACATCATTTCTTCGGGCAGAAAAGAAAATTACAGTAGCTCACATTTGTTTTCGGACACTTGCAACTTTCATTTTTATTTGCAGATATTAATTGCTAAATATTAGTGAAAGGAATTTATTTTATTTTTCACATATACAGTTGATCATCCTTTTTTCAAGCCTGCTTGTTTTGAATGAAGCCATTCAAAAAGATATTAGTAAGTATTCGGACACTTTGCAAAAATAGTTAACATTTAATAAAAACATAAAAATGACAGGACATTCGATATTTTGCTGGATATCCTTAGGCTAAAATTGCATTTTTCATGAATTTAACTAATATTTTCATGTAAGAATGTTGTTATTTTATTCTGTTCCTTGTAAGTATTGCTTTCTGTTGAGCTTTCGTATATCATGTTTACTTATTCTTTTCTCCATGCGTGCTTGGTGGCCTTTAAGTCCGGAGAATATGGAAGCGCTCTGATAACTTAAGCCAGTTGTACAAATTTACGCTCTAGGATCATTATCGTGACAGAACTTGACTTTCGTGCTTAACAGCAGTGAACAGATTTTTAGGATTCAATTCGTTCGGTTTTCTCCAAGCATAATTAGCACGATGCCAGTTTGATGGCAGCCATGATAATTAGTAGCATCGGACTCAAATATA
>KK113902.1:140154-177264 GCA_000611955.2 Stegodyphus mimosarum
TTTTTTTTTTTTTTTTTTTTTTTTTTTTTTTTTTAGTCTCAATTATACATTACCAATGATGAAATATTTTAGACATTATTAAAACACAAATAAATTGCAAGAAAATTATGAACATTACACATGGAGGAAACCAAATTTGCAGTTAAGAAATTGCCGTATATAAAAATTTATCCTCGCATAACAGAAAATTTAAACTCCTGAATTGGATACATTGCTGTGACGGATGACGAGAACAAATAGATCGGATTACAAAGATTTAAAAGTTAACTATTAGTAATATAATATTATCCTCAGAGATACTTTTACAGAAATTTAGATGTCCTTAAAAAACACATTAAATGTTGAAAAATTGTCAGAGGGAAAATTATTTGGCGGAACTGGATCAGCCGCTTTTGGCTCCCTTTCATCCCAGTGACCTATTTAATCGTAACTGTGACGTAATCTAGCTACTTCAGTATTAAATTCTGTAGACCAGAGTTTCCCAACGGAGTCGATATTGACCTCCTGGAGGTCGATGAAATTTTAAAGGGGTCACTGAAAATTAAGGGGACGACATCTGAATGTGAACTGATAATTAATCGCCATAATCAAGATCCCGTTGATTACAGAAATTGATAATTAATTGCTTATTGATATAAAGCTATATAATGTAGCAAGAATGAAATCATATAAAATAAATATAACGGGGGAGGGAATCATAAAAATTATATAATATGTTCTAAAAATCAATAACAATTAAAAAAATATGTTAATTTTTTGTGCTATATGAAAAAGTAAAAGGCAGAAACACAAGAAAACGCAGCCAAATAAATAAATTCTAAACTCATTTTTTTATTTAATCCTAAAAAAATCAGTTCCAAAGCTATTAATTAGTTAGAATTGTCATTATTTGCTTGTTTATTAAACTTCTTGATGAATAATCTAAAAAAAAAAAAAAGAAAAAAAAGAAAAAAGAAAAAGAAAAAAAAAAAAAAAAAAAAAAAAAAAAACGTGAAAGAGTTTAGATTTTACGATCGCCCAAAGGGTCACCGAAAGGGTTTTTTTAGAGTTTAATAGGGTTTATCAGTATAGATTATCGTCAGAGATGGCTCAGATAGAACAGAGAAACATTTTATAAGATATTAGATGAATATGCATAGAACTAACATGGGAATGTTATATATGTACTTTTTCTTAATATTAAGAAAAAGTTAAAACTGGAGTTCAAATGCATTTTTATAGTTTCTTTCCTGTGAAGGTCTTAACTATTATGCATCTTGAATAAAGTCGCACCCTAAAGTAGTACAAGTAATCAGTGAACAATATTGAAAGCACTGCAAAAAAAAAAAAAAAAAAAAAAAAAAAAAAAAAAAAAAAAAAAAAAAAAAAAAAAAATTTAAAAGTCCAAATGGGCGTTTTTTAACGTTTTGTGTGTTACCTTTACTTATTAAGTATCATGTTCTTCGCACTTAAACCATAAAATTCAGTTCAAGAACGATATCTCAAAATAATTTTAAATTGAACATATCTTTAGAATTTCCGATACACAATCTCACGCGCTGGAAATAAAAATGTTTTTTCTGTACAACGTTGCCATTGGGCTTTGAAATCCTTGAGTTTGTTAATCAAAAATTCGTTAAAGTTTTAAAAAATAAGAAATCGATAATAAAACAAATTCCAAACTTCAAATTTGGGCTTCCAGATGCCCATATTCGCAGTAGGATTACGTCATTCAAAACTGAATGGCTCTAATATGGTTGTTTTATCACAATGCGAGAAACATACATACATTTATGCAGATTCTTCATTATTTAATTTCTTCAGATATAATAGAGGACGAGATAACATTTGGTGGCAAGAGTTTTAAAAGTGAAACGGACATTCAGAGTGATTCAATGCAAAATTGCAAAACGAAAACAATAGTCCTTCAGGGACAAAGCCCCTTTGGACTAATAAATATTGATCTGCTCAGTTCAACGCTTCCAATGATTACTTGTGCTACCTTAAGGTGCGACTTTATTCGAGATGCATAATAGTTAGGACCTTCACGGGAAAGAAATTGTAAACATGCATTTAACTCCACTTTTACCTTTTTCTTAAAAGCTTTTTTCATTTTTTGTGAACCTGCAGCAAATGCGCATTCCGTCTTTTAGTTTCTCAACTTTGTTCTCATAATCTTTTAAGAAAATGTCTTCTGACTTTTGAGTTTTATAGATATATATCTTCTACCTGTTAAAAAAGGAAAAAATATTTAATGTAATACTATAAAAATATTAAATATTTTTAATTATCAAATAATCAATCATAATAATTACATCATGAATTGAACACATTTTTATTTAAACTAATCAGATTAGAAGATAAAAAAATAATATTTTTAAGAACTGCATCTACTGATTTTAACTAGTTTAGTCTGTTAATATGAATAACAGACAAATTAAATTTGGAAAAATAATACTTTATGTTTTTCCGAATGGCAACAATCTCGAATGAAAAGTGCAGCAGCGCAAAACCGTGTTTCGAGACTATTATCCTTTTTGGTCTAAAACAAAATACGAAGAACGCAAAATTTCCTCAGAAGATATACGGTTATATACAATCTGCTTGTGAAATTTAAAAGATTTTAATGTTTGTTTTCAAGATACTGAAAATTTAAATGTGCGAGCGGGGCTCATAGAACGGCTGAAAAATAATATACTTGATCTTGTAGTATATTTAATCTTTAATGGAAGTTGGTCATAATTGGTCATAATATTTGAAAAGGCCTTTTTAAGTATTCTTTAACATAATAATCTATTTTTTACTATTTGTGTTAATTGCCTTTTAATGCTTTTGTGCAATTAACGGAATTAAAAATTGTGATATACAGTCTAACTCGCACATTTTTCTTTTTCGAAGTTATTATCTTGGTGAATTTTTCATTCAGCTTTGTGTAATGCAATGATCTTCAGACTTTGTCGGCTTGCGGAACTTAGAAAAATATATTCTAAACTAATATTTACTAAATAGAACAGTATGTTATAGGAACTTTATGTAAAGACAATTTAAAAAGTATTATAAACTCTTAGGAAAAAAAAGACGCACCACGAACCGAGAAGATATAAAATTGGACAAATTGACACAAATTGATATGCATACAGGTTTCGACGGAAAATGCAAAATTTTACATTTTGGTTGCCAATGAACGGTTGTCACTACAGCGTATCTGATGTATCTGCAACTGGCAGGATATTTAAGAGGAGAAATTCCGATTCCAGGTCATAAATTCTTCACGAATTTCATTCCGTATACTCTGGTACACAGTAGTTATGCCTCGCATACAGGTGCGCGAACGATATGCGCAGATGTCAGAATTTGAGAGAGCACGTGTTGTTGGGCTCAAAGAAGCCGGTTTGTCTTATCGGGGAATAGCTCGACATTTGAGCAGGAGCGATGCCACTATTAGACAATGTTGGTAGGAATGGGTGAACCATGGCCGCACACAGCGTCAAGAAGGAAGCGATAGGCCTAGAGAAACGGTAGAACGTGAAGACCGAGCAATCGTCAGAGCGGTACTCACAGCCCCAGATGCATCATTATCATCGATTGTACGTGCAACTAGTGCTTCAGTGACCGCAAAGACCATTTATAGACTGCTCACAGAAAGGGGGCTGAGACCACGGCGCCCCTTGCGCCGACTACCATTGACCTCTGTACAACGCCAAATCCGTTTCAGTAGTGTCGGGTTCATTCGCACTGGAATGTCACTGGCTGGAGTAGAACAGTCTTCAGTGATGAGTCCAGCTTTGAACTGAGCCCTGATGACCAGCGAAGGCGAGTCTGAAAGTGGCCCCGGACAGCGGTGTGATACCAACCTGACTGTCTTCCGGCAGACAGGCCGAACCAGGAGTGATGGTCTGGGGTGCCATTTCATTTCATAGTAGGAACCCTTTGGTTGTCATCAGTCGCAACCTTACAGCACAGTGGTACGTCGACGAAGTTCTAAGGCCCGTTGTGTTGCCCTTCATGTCACGGCACCCTAGGCTTACGTTTCAGCAAGATAATGCCCGTCCCCACACTGCACATATTTCTACTGCTTGCCTTAGTGCTTGACGAACATTACCTTGGCCAGCAAGGTCGCTGGATCTCTCTCCTATTGAGCACATTTCTGTTAGAAAATTTGGACATAAATTTAATGTAATTTACTCATTGCTAGCATTAACGCTTGCTTTAAGTGTCACCTATCTTTGCACTGTATTTAGTGACAGGAGTGTGCTTGCGTTTTTTTACACAAAGAAGGCTTTTGCAAATCCAGCTGTATTGATATTATTTGCAATCGCATTTCATATTCTGCCTTTAATTTGTTTTGACACTTTGTTTTTGTTGCCATATACTTCGAGAAAGATTTTTCACTTAAATACCTTGTTCCATATGGCATTTTAATATTTATAGCTTGTGAGAAACTTCTAGGTATTCTGCATGAATCTACAACTAAAAAATTTAGAAGCTGCTCTTGCTTAAATTTAGATTAGAACATCGAATCTGTTCATATGTCGATAAGCGGTTCCTCTTTCCTTCATTGACAACCCTTCTCATTTATCGTAGAACTGAAACGGAATTTTGGTAGAGATATACTTAGCTCTTATTTTGGGGAAATATTCTCTTATACGCAGTTAACTTCATTTGAAAAAGGGGCTCCATCGTATAATTTTTAACACTGTCGCCTGAATTTAATTTATTTTCCATTAGAAAACGTTTTAGTTTTGCAAAGGTCTGTACGTTATTCTCTTTGACGTGTAATGACTACATACTGAGTTTTAAAACTAATCTGTAACTAAATGTAAGTTTTGTATTTTTGATTAATAAAAACTAGTCAACTAGTGTGAGTAATTTATAATTTTCTTTTCCAATTTTTGTTTTGACCCGTAGAACCCTGGGGTTCCGCGGAACACAGTTTGAAGACCACTGGTCTAATGCTTTTGTTTATTATGCACTCCTAAACTTCTTGTATGTTTTCCGATATCGGTAAATACCTCAAAATTTCCGCTATCCAAATTCTTGTAAATCTAAGCAAATGGGGGAGGGGGGAAAACTGAAAGTTTTCATATTGTAAATTACGTCCAAAGGGGCGTTTTTTTTTTTAAACATTTTGTGTGTTACCTTTATTTATTAAATACTATGTTCTTCGCACTTAAATGGTAAAATTCAGTTTAACAGTAATATCGCAAAATAATTTTTAAAATTAAGCATATCTTTAGAATTTCCGATACACAGTCATGCGCGCTGGAGATAAAAATAATTTTCTCTATAACGTTCCCATTGCTAGCTTTTAAATTTTACTCAAAAATTCCTTAAAGTTTTACAAAATATGAAATGGATAATAAAACAAATTCCAAAATCCAAATTTGTGCTTCCAGATGCGGGTGGAAACGTACGTTATTCAAAATTGGATGGCTCTAAGTACCGTTGTTTTATCACATTTGGAGAAATATGCATGCATTTATGCAGATTCTTCATTATTTAATTTCTTTAAATATAATACAGGGCGATAGCATTTTTTGGCAACAAATTGAAAAGTGAATTAGACATTTATAGTGAATCAGCGCAAAATCGCAAAACGACAACAATAGTTCTTCAAGGGCAAAGCTTCTTTGGACTAAAGAAATTAAGAGGGGGATGGGGAAGATTTAAATATTTTACAGTTATTTACGACAAATTCGCATAACAACTGCGAAACGAAAAAAGACAACTTCATATTATCCATCAATGATTCACTGCACACCTTTAAATGGACAAGGAAAAAAAAAGCCAACTGCCTGTCTACTCCTAATCCGTGTATTTTTAAAGTAAATAAATTGTGAAGCAATCTTTTGAGGCATTTTCTTCCGTATTGGAAAATGGATTGGATTATCCTTCAAGGGTAAATTCGCTTCTGTTCGGAATCGTAGAGGCGTAGCGTTTCTGAAATTCATTCATGAAATTCCTCCCGCAAGCTGCGCATTCATGCTTGTTTTTCGTAGGTCTGAATATTCTTTACTTTTAGGAAATTTTATTTGTTTTCAGCTGGAGATTGTACTGAAACTGTAAGTCTCTGGTTTCAAACTAGCCGGAAACAATTTCATGTCGCCCGCGAATGCATTTCAATTATGTATATGTTGCAAATATGATACTGCAAACATTTCAAGATTTTACTTACGTGAAGTCCGATTTACTTATCTGTGTTATTTTCATTTTCATTCAAAACAAACATGAATAATGCGCCAGAAGTTCTATAAATCGAGTTAATTAATTTACAGTGTGATATAAATCTTATCCAAAGATTTGAAGATACTGATTTTATCTAATTTTATTGGTACCTGCCAGAAAAATAAATGAGCTCGGTTGCGAATTTTTGCACAAAAAATTCTCGCTTTGCTTGCGAATATATTTACTTCATGCGAACAGCGTTTCTTCACAGTGGAAAGTTAATAAGAAAAGAATCCGATTGGCAGAAATGATTCTACAATCCGTGGTGAAGATGATTTCTTGGAATTTCGAAGGAAAAATTAATAAATAAGAAAAAGAGGCTAGATTGTTGTTATTTTTTCTCAAGTTTTCTTCCACTTGGGGTAAATTTTCTCTGAAAACTTAGAGAAAGTTTTCATAATTTGTTTACTTTTGGTTTAAATTAAATTATTTAGTGATTAATTAAACAGGCTAGAATTATTTAAAATAAATGTCAATTTAAGAATTTAATATTTAGCTGGCAGTATATTTGAATTTATTTTGAATAAATTGCCTTTGAATAAAATGTCTTACAGGCAAAAAGCCATAAAAAAATGTCTTACAATGTACCAAACTTTAGATTTCATAAAGAGAGTAAAAATAAATTTGGATTTTGTTTCCCTTGCAATATTGTTATGATGTTTATGCATGTTTTAATAAATATCTAGTAAGCAGAAATTTAATTTATTTAAAATATTTTTATTTTGTTAATGATAAAAAAAAATTTGGCCTGTCAGCTGTTTTCAGATCATGCATTCGTCTCACATGTAATTTGAGACCACTACCGTTAGCATTTATGCAGCCCCAATTAAATCACAGAAAACAATTTTATTCGTTCTAAATATGTGTAAACACCCTCTGTATCATCCAAATTTTGAAAGGGGGAAACAGGAGTTTTCAGCTAACGTGAATAGCTTAAGTATTCAAATAATCGGCTCATTTCGTTTTGCTAGAATACTAGCTCACGACGTTCTTCTACGTGTCAGTCTCACCTAGAAGGACCCACTTGCCACCGAACCCCCCCCCTTCCCAACCACTTCGTGTTTTAAGTCACGGAAATGTGATACAGGTCGTGCTCCCAAGTATAATGCACGTCCGCATACAGTTCCATATAAACAAACGGACGGAACAGAAACACAAATTCTAGGGAGCGCGGAAAACAACGTCACTGAAAACAACTGCAAAACGTTCCGCAGACGATGGTCAAAACTGGGTTAAAAACCGACGGCACTCGCTCATCCCAAATACCTTCCACTGTAACTGGGTCTCAGCGAAAGGGTTGATCTTTCTTTAAAGAAAGAATAAACTTCGATGCTCGCGGGGAAACTTCCAGTACAAGAAAAGGTTAGTTATTTCACGTAGAGCTTGACGTTTTTGACCCGGAAGTGGCCTTGAAATAACTTTAACCCGGTTAAGAATCATCCGGGAAAAAAAAAAAAAAAAAAGTGGGTACGGAGAGATGACTGCGAAATCACTGGGAAAAGGATGAAGAATGTATTTTAAACTTTTATAATTTTTCTGGTATGAAAAGCCACGAACTTGAATTGCTCTAGCAGATGGCGAGGTCGTTGTTAAATGGCAGGTGTTTTCTTTTGTGAGTTATGCCAACAATATAACTCGGATTAATTAGTTATTTTTTTCGTGTCTTATTTTTTCTTGTGATGTGTGTAATGACAGTGCCGTTGTGTATCGTACTTCAGGTATTTCTATTAAACTAAACCAGTGTGCTTATAATATTTTATTAATTGCGAAAGACGACTGAAAAGTACAAAAATTAAGATGCAAATGTGAGTATGAATTATCCAGTTTTTTAAAAAACGTTTTTCATTCATATCAAATGACAGTAGGTTTATTTTTGGGCATTTGGTAAAGCCAGGAATGTAAACATATTGATTATTTTCTTTTGTCGCGTCTCACCTTTTTGTCTTACATCATGTATTTATTTCTATTAAATTAGAAAGATTTTAGAATGTTAATTTTATTAATTTCAAAACACGACTAGAAATAATGATGAAAATATGAATATGAATTATCCATGTTTTTCAAAGAGTTATATATATATATATATTTATGTATATATATATATTATATTATATATACATAAATGACAGTAGTTTTATTTTTGCGCGCTTGGTAAATAAAGCCAGTAATATAAAAATATTGATTGTTTTCTTTTTCGTGTTTCTTTTCTTTTTTATTATTGTTGTTGTTGTGAATGTGTCTTAGATCGTGCATTTCTTTTATAGAATCTATAAAGATTTTTACAATATTAATTTTGTTAATTATAAAAGGACCACTGGAAATGAAGATGAAAATGTGAGTAGAAATTATAAAAAAAATTGTCGTTCACATCAGAGGGCAGTAGTTTTATTTTTGCGTGTTTGGTAAAGACAACAATGTAAAAATATTAATTATTTTCTCTTTCGTATCTCATTTTTTGTTATAATGTGTCTTATATCAGATATTTCTATACAAACTAGTAATTAGTGAGAAATCATTCAGTTAACGAGAACTTTGGCATTTTTATTAGTATTTCTCATTTTATTATTTTCTACTGAATTGCAAAAATAATGCCTTTTATTCCTTAATATTAGCTTAAACTCTGTGTTTCAGTTTCCAGCTGTACCTCGGTATACGTTCCCTCTGAAACATACGAAAATTTTTGTTTGGTATACGACATTTATTTGGAACACGACTCGAGTTCGACAAGTCACGATTGCCGGCGTTATAATTTTTTTACCTCTTTCGAAAGAATGGTACGACTGCTAATGAGTAGAGCTTGTTGCTACTATTCAGTAAGCCAGTGGTCTCAAACTGGCCGCTCGCGAACCGCATTCGGCCTCCGGAGCAATTTTATGCGGCCTGCGAGGACATTCCATTTATTTATTTGCTGCAAATCTTTCAAGATTTTAGTTATTTGAAGTCCGAGTTTATACTATTTTCATTTCCATTAAAAACAAGCATGAGCAATGCACCTGAAAATATATAATTAATTTACAATATGATATAAATATTATTCAAAGATTGATTTGTACGGATTTGATAAATTTTATTTGTACATTGTAAATTTTATTTGTACGTTCAATATTCAAAATTGCATGGCTCTAGGTACCGTTGTTTTATCATATTGCGAGAAACATACATACATTTATGCAGATTCTTCATTATTTAATTTCTTTAAATGTAATACAGGCTGATAATATTTGGTGGTAACAATTTAAAGTGAAAGAACGCTTATAGTGAATCAACGCAAAATGGCAAAACGAAATGAACAGTCCTTCTGGGCAACTTGTTCCTTTGGATTAATAATTAGCTAAATGCGTTCGAAATATTTGAAAGAAATGTCAGTTTGAAAATTTAATCTGTAAATATATTTGATTAACAAATTGTAAAAAGCAAAAGTATTTTACAGGTACGAAATTTGAGATTTCTGATAGAAAATATAAATTTGAATTTGTTTCTTTCCTATAACACTATTATGGTTTATATGCGTCAATTGAGTTTGGGACCACTTTAGTAAATAAGCTATAACTCTGAATTTTGAAATGATTCTGCGTTTTTTCTTCTGTATTTTTGTATATTCATTAATAGCGAGTTTTAAGAAAGTTAATGAGAAGAGTGGAGAACGTAGAAAAGGGTTAGGATCACGGAGGTGAAAACAGAGACTGCAGAAAAGTGCGAAGAGGGCATCTGTATCGCAGCCTGTTGCATACTGTATGCCAAGTATGATGGCCTCAAACGATTGTGAAAACCAAAGCCGCCATTAAATCAGCTAACGTTTCGAAGGGGGTGAAATCGGTTGCCAAAGAAAGATCAGAGACTTTAGAATATATTCAAAAATTGGTTTTCATCCAAATAGCAGAAAAAGCATTTATGGACAGTATGATGTGCAGTGTTTCATTGATGTACAGTATATATTTCACCCATTGTATTTATATTTTAGTACTAAACAGTATTATAGTAATAATAACAGGATTTTTTTATAAGAACGGTTTAAATATTTTCCCTTTATTTCATACTGCAAAAGTTTGTTTGGTATACGTGCAAGGATATGTAACAGATCGTAATGACGAATGAAAATAAATGCAGTGATACCTCAGAATTTGAAATGATGTGTCCCGAAGTACCACTGCGTTAATTTTCTGTTTTTGCTTCCATGTATGATGTAAAAGAAGTACTGTAATCGCCAAAAATTTCGGTTAACAAATTTCACCGAAATATCCATTTTGACCATTTTCGAAATAATTTTGACTTTTTTTTTTTTTTTTTTTATGCGGCGTTTGTACTCACGGACAGAATAAAGGACTCTTTATTCCAAAACGGATTGTAAAAGAGATTAATATTGGATTAAAATGGATTTTTACGTGAAATCTGTACGTTATGTACATACATATATATCTTGCATAACTGAAAAACCATTAGCCGTGAAATGCTGAAATTCTGTATATGAGACTGCTGCAACATCCAGTTGTGAAGCTCCATTTTTCATTGCAATCGGCAGTACCAATACGTTTACTATATATTTATTCCTTTACCTCGCTTAAAAGTTCTTACCCGGCCTTTATTTTCGCTATCGTTGGTCATAGTCATATGTTCATACGCTTCCAATAACAGAAGTGTTTTAAATGACAAAAATATTCATGTTTTTGCAATATCATATTCAAAAAGGAATTAATTTTGCACAAATAACGAAATCTAACTTTTAATGCCGTCTTCAGTTCCTATATTTATGTTTGGGAAAGCTTTTATATTCGCTATGGAAAAATAAAAATACGAGAAGTTTGACTGGAATGTCTATTTAAAAAAAAATGCAATTGTTTAATGTCATTTTTCAGTTTGCCTATAGATATCGTTAAATTAGGTTAGAGCAATTCACGGAAATAAATTTCAAAGAAGTACAGCAAAAAGTGTGCATTATTTTATTTAATAAGCCATAAAAAGAAGCCATGTGGTGTCCACATGACATTTTTTATTATGTACAATAAAAACGTAGAATATTGTAAAACTGTGTATTTTTCATTATTTTTTATATTTTATTTTACAGTATTAATAATTGTTAAATCAGTATTAAAGACGAAAAAATTCTCCTCCCCATTAGTTTCTAAAATACAAGGTTTTTATTATTGGTTATTAAAAATATCGTTCCATCATTAATTTTTCTTCCTATTCAATTACAATTCTTCCATTTACAGAACTGTTTAGCAGTGGGGATTCCTTTATTTCATTATTTATTAAAAGGCTGATATTTTCAAAACAGCTCTTTATTACCTCTTCTGAAACACAGTTCTAACAATTAAATGTTGCCTGAAATAAAAATCAAAATTATTCGCAGTTTAACTCTTCAGTCGGCGACATGCCCTTGTCATTTTAGAATTTCTGTATTATATTTCGATCTTATCCAACGATTTTATGTTATATTTGATGGCATTATTTCAGTTTTAAAAATTCGTTTATAATACGTTTAGATCATATTAACCGCAATGTTGATCTCGATAAACGATGCACTTCTCTTGATATCGTATACAAATGGGTGGGACGTCGGCAATTAATCACAATATCGGAATAATAGCATTAAACACGGTCACACTAAGCGTCGTCTACTGTATACAGCAAAATCCCTCATAACCGGCATCTAACCGGTTCCTTTATTTAAAGGAACCATAACCTTTAAATCCTTTTAAAGGAACCATTTTAAAAGTCTAAATTTAAATCCCAAATATAAGTCTATGAGGTAAAAAAAATCTGTTATGGGGTTAACAGTCTGAAGAACTAAATGTCGAAAACATTTGTGTTGTGGTTCTACCGCCCAACGTAAGAAGACGTATCCATCTAATACATTATCCAGAATATAAAGATGAACTGCGGAATTCTCTTTTATGCGTCAATGTGTGAACTTTTAAAATGGTGTCCATGACTTTCAGAAACAATTCACATTAAAAGCACCAAATTGAGTCCGTCTTTTGTTTGGAAAGATTTAAAGAACATTATATTGCGTAGCTTGTAAATTAGCCATTTCCAAACTTTTTTGATCGCGTACCTCTAGGACAACAACAACAACAACAACAAAAAAAAAAAAACACACACACACAATAGTTGTCCCATATACTGCAATATATTATAATATAATATAATATAATATAATATAATTTAATATAATACAACACAATATAATACAGTGCGATAGAATATAATATAGGATCGAATACAATAGAGAACAGAATACAGAGTAAATTCGAATACAGTAGAATAGGAAGAGTATAGAATAGAATATAAATTAAAAAAAATATATAGAGAGAACAAAATAGAATGGAATGTAGAATACAATACAGAACGGAATAGAATAGAATAGAATAGGATATAGAAGTATGGAATATAGAGTAGAATAGAGTAAAATGGAATATGGAATAGAATAGAACAAAATGTTCGCTGTCGTAATTTACGCCAACATCGCTGTTGGTGTGAATTGTGGATTTATCATGTTCGAAAATGACGATATAAAGAGGAGGTGAAACTGAAGTGAAAAGAAGGTTAGTGAAAAGGAGGTGCAATCTTAATGGATGTAGACACATCTATTTCCGTTTCACTTTCTCAAGATGATGAGAAAATAATCGAACATGTTCAAACATTTTGGTCCATGAGATAAAAAACAGTATGTGACGGACTAATAATCTGAAGGTTCAAGTGTTGAAAATACTTAAGTTTCTTACCGCCCAAAGTATCAAGCCTTATCTAACTAGTGAACCAAGGAAATATCCGGAATGTAAAGATACGACCGATCCCTTTTTATGCGTCGATGTGGGAGCATTGAAGATAGCGTCCATGACTTTCAGAAACAATTTGCATTGAAAAACGCTATATTATCTTTGGCTATTGCCTGAAAGGTTGTAAACTTTACGTCGCGGATGGTGTAAATTGTGGCTTATATTCATGTTCGTAGATGACGAGTCGAGGAAAGTCACAAGGATTCTCTTGGTTTTAAAATACGTCCGGCGCCCGTGTCCGACATCCTGAATTTAGTTGCATATTCAGAAAAGATAAGTGTTAGTGAAGAGGAGATGCGGGCTTAGATGAATGTAGTCAATTCTGTTGTCGTTGCATTCTCTCAAGATGACGAGGGAACAATAGAACATGTACTGGGAAAGGAGAAAGATAATGAGAAGGAGTTGGAGAATAAAGGTAAAGAAACCAAACAAAGCAAGCAAATTACATGGATAGAAGCTCACGAAGAAGTTATATGTCCACATATTAAGAAATCCGTGATTCTGATGATTAAATCTGATACGCTGATTTTGTTAAAGTGCTGTTAAATTTTACTTTTCTGAAATATTAAATTATTTTATGTATTTTACTTTTAAATAATCTGTATGATTTTCGATGTTATTTATTTAATTGTTGCCGATAAATCAAAAGCACCATTATGCTGCAGTTTCTACAGAAGGTGTCACATTACATGAATCAGTGAGCTCTAGAAATACATATTCAATAATCCTGAAACAGTGTTGTACCTACAGGGGAACTGTCCACCCCGGGCGGCACATCTTTGGGGGCGGCATTTTCCCCATGAAATATTATTTTATAGAGGTTAATCATGTGGATCGTAAACTGCTTCGAAGAATAATGAGATTCTGAATTCCCACGTGGAACTAAATTATGAAGAAAAATTATTTTTGATGAAGGATTCAAAGAATCAGTCAGTTACTGCTAAGGAAAACGAAACAGGAATGTGGAAAGACGATCCTATAGAATTTTTGCGGTTTGTTCTGAAATAGAATCTTCAGGACGAAGTTCCAAATATTATAATACTACACCGAATGTTTCTCACAACTGCTGTTGAGTTTTGTTCCTTGTGAGAAGAGTTTTCTAAATAAAAATCATTTCAGAAGTATTCAAGAACTGCAAGCATTTATTATTCATTTACGGAATCTTTCTGAAATGTCTACTTGACAGCAACTGGAGAAATCAACTATCTCTAAATTGTAATGGAGAATTTTGCGAACAAAAAGCAAGCAGAATAATACTCATAATGATTTTAAAATGTTCGAATTAAGGTTTTTCTTTCAAAATAACCGTTGAGTTTAATTTATTCGGATATTGTTGGACTTGACGCTAAAAAGGGAGAAACAGCTTATTGTGGTATGGCAGGCAATCGTTGTCATTCGATGACGTACTTCCTCTAGGCAGACAGCCGTAATACTTTTCCCTTGCTAAGGGATTATTTGTAGTATTACTTATTATCTTTAGTATTTATTTTTAGTATTTATTACTGTAGTATTTATTATTGTAGTATTTATTCTGTAATATTTGATTATCTGTAGTATTTACTGATAGTTGGCATGATGAAATGTCGCCCATACCCTTAAAGAAGCCAAGTTGGCGCAACCAAGGCTGTTCTCCGAACAATATCCATTTATTCTATTAAATGTCAGTTTGACACTTTTGAAAGTTATTTGCTTAGAGGGGCGGCAAATTCATGGACCAACCCGGGCGCCAAAAGCTCTACCTATGCCACTGCTTGGAAAAATCTCTTGTTATCTAGAAGTGGGGCGATCCCGTTGTTGCCGGTTTAAAGGATTCTACCGTACTAAGTAAGCATGAAAAAATTCCATTACCATTTCGTAAATCTAATGAACACATTCCTCTACTCGCTTGAAAAATGCTATATGAGCCTACCGCGGCTAACGAGGGCTGATAAATAACCTTGACGGATTAGTAAAGGAAGGGAAAAAGTATTCCGTTAGTTTGCCGACCTTGAAAGTGCTGTCATAGTTGTGTTGGTTTCTGAGACCCTGAAATTTCTGACCTTGTCCTATAAAACCCTCGGAGGTACACAGTAAACGAGATGAATAAAGTGGGCAGTGTCCGACAAACCATGCCTTCCCCCCTTTAAATGACAATTTGAAAATAACTGGCGAGTAATTAATTAACTGACAAGGAATTTTTTATCCCACGTCTAGTGTGACCACCTCTAGTTCTTCCGCACTAGATTTAGTATTTTACAAACATTTTTTGAACGATTTCGACAGACGAATTTAAAAAAGCAAAAGTTTGGAATAAATATTTCTCCCAACAGCTTATTATTTGAGATGAGAAATATTGTTTGTTACTTTTAAATTTATTCTTATTTTAAAATGTCGCATGTGAACAGGCTGTGGATTTAAGGATATGTTTTAGCGCTTTTCGAAGAGAAATATTCCTAACGCATAGTATTAAAATTTCCAAGCGGAAAAGGAACAACATTATTAATCGGAAGGACGACCCTTGATGAAGAAGAATGGGTTTACCTAAATGAATGCAACAAGGAAAGGTCAATTTATTATCGGGAACGAAAATTAAAATATACGTATCTGATTCTCTCATTGCAAAGAAAGTTTCAGTAAGGAATTTAAGATTGTCACAGAATTCTCTTACCATGGAAAATTAAGAAAAGTGGGAAAATGTTAAAATCAACTGAATGTATTTTCAAGAGAAAGTTTAACGTCCGATATTTACAGAATAAATTCCACTTTTTTTTATCCCAATGATTTTCAAACAGTGAAAATTCTTCAGGACACAGCAACTAGTCATACATCGAAAAGTACAGCTGCATTGCTTGAAAAAATCAAGACAGATGCAGGTATTGCATATGGACCTTTTCAACATATTCCTGTGAAGTCTCCTGATGTTCCACCTATGGGTTTATTGTGCCTTTAAGCTCTCGAAAAGAGCTATTTTTAAACATAAAGCCAACATGATGTATGGACTCTGGAAAGTAATAGAAGAGGAATAAATATCTCTGGAAATATTATGAAAAGGGCGTCTATCACAATGCAGTGATATATATATATATATATATATATATATATAAAAAGGTCTTTGCATTCTAAACATTAATTAAACAATACCGAAATCATTCTAAAAATGTGTGAACGCCCTCCATGTTTCACTTGTTAACCTTTCATAAGACATTATCATAAACATGAACTAAAATAAGCTCTAAAAGTCAAAGAAGTACCTTTTGTCAGAATCAAAATTTCTTGCTACCTACCGCTGCTAGTTCATCCTCATACAGAGTGGATGCAATGACAATTCATTCAATCTCTCTACAAATCCCACTAGATTTGAACCGGATACGGATTTCAAAAAATCTGATGTGGACACCACAAGATTTCCTATTAAATTACGGCCTATTAAATTATACACATTTTTGCTGCATTTCATTTAAACTTATTTCCTCGAATTTCATTATACATATCTCATTTAATTAATTCAGTTCTCACTTTGTGGCAAGGCAAAAATACTCAAAATTCAAAACACCTTCATTAAAAATTGTAAAACGTTACTAAGTTGCTATGCTAGCTCAGGTAAGATTTTTAATCTTCGGTCTGTATTATAATTGAATTATAACAGTATATTCTAACTGAATAGCAACGCCGACTAGATTGTGAGTCAACTTCGCTTTAATTTAATCTGTGTAACCTTAGGCTAGTATCTTATTTAAATTCTGCATTTTACTGTTACTTAAGTTATCGCGATAGATGTGCTGGCTGATCTTTAAGCATCAGATGTACCTTCTGTTCTTTATTTTCAAATAAAGGGTCTTTCACATCCTTTTGAAGTCTCAGTTGTTATTTTAGACTTAGCGAACTTTTGTATGCCTCAGTAACCTCTATATGGACGGCAGCCTACTTGACAAATGATTGTGAAACATTTTTTTAATAAGACAGCATACGTAAATATATGTACAACAGATTTGAACTTGTATATTTTTTATGACGCATTTGCGTGCAAGATGTAATGACTGATTTTAAGATATGCCTTGACACTCTTTTATATAGTTTGCATGTATTTAGACACACTAAAAAAATTTAAAAACGCTTCGCGGGACCCACTTCAGAAGCCTCTGATTCAGGCTATTTTTTATGGGTTATTTTCTAATGGGCTATTTTGTCATGGTCTATTTTGACGGGGTACCGTTTCCCCCTGCTGAAGAAGAAAGGCTTGTATCTGATCGCCCTCAAAATCGTAAGAATTATTCAAAACGTACTTCAAACTAAGGTTGCTCTGTTGCCCAGTTTTAAATGTTGACTGAGAAGGAAACCAAGCTGTGTAGCGATTCGTCCGCTGACTTGACATTTCTTTGTATTTTGACCTCATTTGCAGATTTATCTTTTATTTGGTGAATTAACTTAAGTTTGAAAAATTTATTCTATAATAATAGTTTGGTCATATTAACCGAATTGTTGACCCCAATAAGCAATGCATTTTCCATGTTTTCGTATACAAACGAGCGGGCCTTTGCCAAATCGATAACAATATCCAAATACACAGTCCAGTCACATTAATGTGACCACCACGTACTTTCCATGTCAGAGTTAAATAACCAATCACAGAAGGCAGGTGGCAGTACAGTGCAGTTGAGCGTATATAAAGGGTGTGTGAGGGCTTCGGAAAACATTTCAATCGTTGGCGTAATGCAGAAACGAAGCGATTTATCCGACTTCCAAAAGGGCATGATCATTGGCTTTCGGGCCAAGGGTGGAAGCATTTCCGAAACGGCTGAGTTTGTGAACTGTTCGCGTGCCGCCGTGGTAAAAGTGTACCGTGCATGGCAAAATGGGACTGTCCAAAATCAGCGACGTGGCAAATGTGGTGCACCACGGGCCATAGATGACAGAGGCGAACGACGGTTGCGGAGATGCGTTCGGGCAGATAGACGGGCTACCGTTGAGCAACTGACCACCAAAATGAACCAAGGGGCTACCAAAAGTGTCTCCCAAAGTACTATTCAGCGAACATTGCTGCGTCTGGGCCTCCGAAGCAGACGCCTGGTTCGTGCACCTATGCTGACTGCTGTTCATCGACGGCGAAGGCTAGAATTTGCACGCCAGTACAGCAGCTGGACGTCCACTGAGTGGCGACAGGTTGCGTTTTCGGATGAATCGCGTTTTATGCTCCATCGGACAGATGGACGTTGGCGTATAAGGCGTGAAACCTCTGAAAGGAACCACCCTGCAACCATTGCCGGAACGGTCCAAGCTGGAGGCGGGAGCATTATGGTCTGGGGAATGTTTTCCTGGCATTCTCTAGGTTCACTGATCATTGTGGAAGGCACAATGGATCAATACAAGTACGCATCTGTCCTTGCGGACCATGTTCACCCCTACATGCGCATTGTTTTTCCTCAGGATGATGGCATCTTCCAGCAGGACAATGCGAGGTGCCATACAGCTGCCAGTGCACGTGCGTGGTTCGAAGAGCACCAGGATGAGTTTACCGTCCTCCCCTGGCCAGCAAACTCACCTGACTTAAACCCAATAGAGCGTCTGTGGGACCATCTCGATCGAGTTGTTCGCGCCATGGATCCTCAACCGCGTAATCTAGCGCAGCTGGCCACGGCATTAGAGTCGGCATGGCTCAACATCCCAGAGAACACCTTCAGGGACCTATGTGACTCTCTTCCTGCACGTCTCGCAGCAGTCCGCTCTGCGAAAGGTGGTTATTCTGGCTTTTGACAGATGGTCACATTAATGTGACTGGACTGTGTAATAATATTACTCGTAATCACATTAAGCGACTCGTACTGTATACTTTGAAATGCTAACTTAATTTCATATAAGTGAAAACGCGATGATCGGAAAAGGGTATTTCGAGTCAGTGGTGTAGCTAGAATGGTGATCCGGTTCGGGATCATGTGAAACATTGTTTTATAGAGTTGAGGCACGTGGATCGTTGAACCAGGTGCAGAATAACGAGGTTCTGAACTGCCATACGAAACTGAGAAGAAAAACAGCTTTTACACTCGATTCCGTATTTAGCGAAATCACTACGACATTTCAGCTGGCACGCATTCCTGTTATGCTTTCTTTACTCCGTCGAATCTTTACGCCCGCCTCCGCCGCAAAATCAACTAAATTATCAACTCAGTTATAATCAATATAATAATTAATATCAACTGAGTTATAAACACGAATAATAGTAAGGAAAAATTCATCGTTAAGAGGAAAAGATTTCAGAGTTTTATTTCCGTTAATTGCTAAGAGAAACGCTGTAGAGTTTTAGAACATCAGTTCTTTTTGAGCTGTTGCAATTTATTCCAAAAAATACAATCTCCAGAACAAAATTCGAAATATTGTAATGCTGATGCGAACTTTTCTCACATTTCCTGTATGTGTTGTTCAGTTGTAAGAACAGTTTTCTAAATAACAATCATTTAATAACTATTTAAGAATCGCAAATGTACATATATTTTGCATATAAGAAATCTTTCTACATTCTCTACATGGCAGAAACTGATCAATCAAGTAAACCTCTAAGACAACACCGATAGAACAGAAAAAAAAGCTACATAATAATAATAATAATAATAATAAAATTTTTAAATATTAGAATTTAAAATTTTCTACAGAAATAAGCAAAGAAATTTAATTTACTTCCTTATGCGTTATTTTTACATTTAAAAAAAATATTTGTTTATATATGAGAAAGGCCGGCAGATTCAGAGGCCAAACTAAGCCCTAAGCTCAAGAATAGCCCTTGATCGCTTAAAATAATAAATATTTGATTATTTCAAGTATTAGTAATTATTTAGTATTTAAATTTAGTGAGATCATTGCGCTTGACGCTCGCTGCAAAGAGATTTTATGTCAGGTTCCAATTTAGTTAACTTCAATCTCAAATCTCCTCATTTTCTTATATCTAGCCGATTTCTTTCTTTAGCTGCAAATCATTTTGACGCTAAATCTGCATTCAGCTAAATATGAAGCTGGAAACGGTAACAGTGGTTCTCTTGCGCATTTTGTTGCATTTGCGTGTTTGATTTCGGTTTCCTCACAAAAGCCATGTCATTGCTCCTTTTATATTAAATAAAGTTTTCATAGACTCATTATTTTGCACTTCTCCGAGTTCTTCTTGATACTGCATCTTTAAAATTTCAGCCAAATCCACTAACACTGTCTGCAACATACAAGCTGGGAAATCAATTTTGTTTCAAATTAGAAAATCTTTCTTTTAAATCAGCGGATAAAATTTTCAGATGATCGACAATAACATGCATAGCGGTATCAGTCACTTCATATTTTTGGAGCCAATGAAACTTTTCAAAACTTTTGTTGTAAATATATGCCTGACATAATTCAATAAAGGTAATGAAACCAAATATCTTCGTTTCTACATCGACGAAAGTTTTATTTGCTCCTTGAAGTTGTTTATTTAATATATTTAGTTTTCGAAGATATCGGCTAAAGAACTCACAAATGTCTTACCATCAACCGTTAACAGATTTTTCATTTCAGGTTTTTCGCTTAAAAAATAACTGAGAGTATCAAATAGGCCCAGAAATCTTTTCAAGCAGTTCCCTTTCGATAGCCATCTATCTTCAAGCTACCAGGCTTTTCCTCTGAATAACACAATGCACAAGAAGCGTTTCTGGATTCTGATTTTCCATCAATTTTAAGCAACCGTCTTTCTTCCCCATCATATTAGGAGCATCATCTACAGCACAAGATGTTACATTTCATTGGTATATTTTTGACGGCTAAGTAATTTTTTAGCTTACTATAAATATATTTGGAGGTAGTGGTGCTTTCTAATGATTTACAGAAGAACATTTGTTCGGCAAAATCACGTTTATCAGTGAGTTATAAGTACGGCCTTACCGTCTCTCAAAGTTGATTCATCCATTTGCACCGAAAATTTCTTTGTTTTCAGCTTTTCAACAAGTTGTATTTCAATATCTCTACTCATTTCATCTATTCTTCTGCTAACAGTATTGTTACTCAGTGTCACATTTGATTAACGTCTCTGTCATCTTTTTCTCGAACTATTTTAAGAAATTTTTAAGAATTGATGGTTTGATTAAATTCTCCCCTATAGTATGACTTTTCTCAGATTTAGAGACGAGTAATGAAATTTTATAACTAGCCTCAAGAGTACGATTAACAGTTGCATTATGAGCAGTAAATAGAGACTTTAATGTTAGTCGTTTTTCAGAATTGTTCTCCCTCGTGACGACTACGTTTCAGCGATTCGTTTGTCAGGCATTGCTGGCATAAAAGACAAAAAGATGACCGTTCATCGTGTACAGCGAGTATGAAACCAAAATTTAACCATTCCTCAGAGTACTGACGAATTTTTTCCTTGTTTGCACCGCTCATTTCACTAAGGGTGAAAGAAATAAATATAAGACCAATTAAAACCTTCGTCACACCGCTAAATATATACAAAGCTGAAAGCAGCTGCTGTTGCTATTCAAAGGAAGTAAAAAAGTAAAATAAATTCGTAACATGACATATTTGAAAAACGTCTGAAAAGCGTAATGTGTTAGCAATTTAAATGCCCTTGAAAAGCATTTAAATGTCCATGTCTACAGCGAAAATTCTTTATAAAGTATTTAAAATTCAGTGCAATTTAAAAATTTTCTTACGTATACGTCACTTACATTATTCCTTATTTTGGGGAATAAAAAATAAAATTTCGACTTCCTGAAGAAAATTCTGAAATATGAATGTCCTTTGTTCCCTAAAACTCTGGACGAATCCATTTTCGAATTGCCCTCCTTAACAATCGAATTGCCCACCTGTGGGGCATGAGCCCCAAGTTGGGAAACATTAGTTTAGAGCCTACAAATCTACTATAGTTTGTATTTAAGAAATTTTTTTATATTGTGTACGTGACAAAAATGCAGCAATCAAATAGACCTCTACGATGTCATCGACGGATTTTCAAACAACAACAAAAAAAGTAATGTAATTCTATAAATATATTGAATGTTCTGTATTAAATGTATCATGATTAAAAACACATTTTTATTTAAATCAATCCAATTCAAAAGTAAAAATGTATTCTTAAGAACTCCATTTATTGCTTTTAAATAATTTAGTATGTTAATTCATAAGGAATTCTCAATTTGAAAGATAACTATCTTACATTTTGCCGAATGGCAACATAGTCAAATGAAAAGGGAAACAATGCATTAAAGTGAAACAATGCAAAATCATGCTGCGAGACTAATAACCCTATTAGGCTAATAATAGTATAATTTTTAAAATGTTGGAACAAAAGTTTTACTTTAAAAAATAAAATAAAGATTTTAATTTATTTCCCTGTATGTCATTTTGAAGTTTCTTATTTATTTGCTTGTGTATCGAACAGGGCGACGAATTCAAGAACGGCCGGGCAAACTCAGACACCGCTCCGGGCGACAAAAGCTCTGTCTACGCCACTATTTGAGTAGAACAATAGCACTGCAATCATAGCTTTTCCAAATATAAGAACTGCGAGAGAAAGCTCGAACCGCTCACCCTGAGATCGGAATCACACCTCGAGGAAGGTCTGGACACGCCATTCTGAAAATAAACCTTAGGTTAAGCCAATAAATAAGTGGGTCTTTTCACCGGCTCGCTATCGTTTTCTGCGCTCAAGCAGAATATTTGAAATCCATGCCTTCAAGACGTTTCGTTATTCTCTAGAGCGGAACCGAAACAAGTTTCTTTTGAGAAAACTGGTGATTTTAAGTCTAAAAATTCCTGTTGGTAGCTATTGAACCAAGTAAGAGAATTAAGCTTTATTGGCTTTGTTTTTATCCCAGATTACCTCAACTTAAGCTTGGTTAGTTGTTTCAATAACACAAGTTGCCGTTACAATTGCAGTTCATGTTCATCTTCTGCAAATATCAACACTTTTTTACTTCCTTTTACGAAGTAAAGAAGTATTGTAATCGCAAAAAAATTCGAGTTTCAGATTTCAACGAAAATATTCATCTTGACAATTCTTTCGGGTGACATCTTTACACTGGAATTTCTATTCGTAAAAAGCAAATTAAAGTAGAAATTAATTAAAAAACAATTATTCACTTATGCATTTTTATAATTTTTAGGATTTTAAAAAATTTGTTAGAATTTTATATTTGTTAATAGATTTTGATACTTGCACTTGATTTACTTATGTTCTCAGAATTTAAATGATATTGTAGATTATTTCGCAGCAATATAAATTATTTATAATTTCTTTTAAACCTCTTTCTTTAATTAATTTTTCACTTTAATTTGCTTTTTACGAATAGAAATTTTGTTAAATTCAAATTTCATTCCTTGCAGCAATGGCGCAAGAGAATTATTTAAATTTAATTTAACTTTACTATATTCTTTTGAAACATATATATATATATATATATATATATATATATTGTCTCAAAAGAATATTAGCCGGATAAGGAGGATAGCTTTTAAGCCGGATAAGGAGGGATTATATGTCTTTAATCGTCCTTTATTTTCGCAATCGATGATCGTAGTCGTATACTTCCTGTTCCAGAAGTGTTTTAAATGACGAAAATACTCATGTTTTGGCAATTTGTTTGACAAAATTTTATGCGGTCTTCCGATTCTTTTACTTATGTTTCGGAAAGTTTTGTACTCGTTATTTAAAAATAGAAGTACAAGAATTTTGGTTGTGTGCTGCAAAAATAAACCGGGGAATTTAATGTCAAAATATGCAGGTTTTGATGTTTTTTTAAATTTGCTTTGAGGAAACAGTTAATTAGATTAGAATAATTCGAGGAAATAAGTTTTAACGAAATGTAGTAGAAAATTTATATACTTTAATAGGCCGTATAATTAAGTCATGTGGTGTCCACATCAGTTTTTCACTATTATTATTCTACCCAGAGGTTTCCAACGAGATTGGTATCGAACCCCTGGTGTCCATGAAAGTTTAGAAGGCACAATGATGATAAGTGTCCATTGAGGGTCGATGCTGAATATGCACTGGCCACTGATCAGCGTAATCAAAATCCCATTAATTACAAAAAAATGTGTGAATAAAGCTGATTGTTTATTGACATAACACTACATAATACAAAGTCAAGTCTTATTCAAAACACATGTGTACGCTAAGTTTTGTAATTTAAAAAGATAGATCCGAGAGAAATATCCCGAGATAAAATTTTTTTACGGAATCAACGTTATTGACTTTTTTCTCTACTTACATAGTGTGGAAGCAGGTTTTTAGTCAAGTCAATAATTTACTACAGTAAACAAGAAATTGGCTGAATATTTCTGAACGAGGTGATTAATTTAAGCAGTTTTATGGCAGATATTTTTTAAATACATCAATCCATTAAGTACAGCCATGACATTCATTAAAATAGAACATTTGTACAATTAGAATGTACGATTTTTTTTTCTCTGAAAGCATTTTATCTGTGTAAATTTAAAAGTAAGAATATAAAAAATAAGAAAACCTAAGCCTAATAAAATATTTTTCAAAACTTTTGTGTAGATTCTTAGTTTTTTATCTTTAACTAATTTGTCTGCGATTATTTGTTTTATGATTATATTGTATGCTGTCTACTATAGAGAAAAATGTAAGGGGTTGAATAAGAAAGTAATTCTTTCGAAAGGGCTAGGTGCAACAAAAAGTCTGGGATTATCTATTTTCAAACCTCGGTTTAAAATGTCGCATTTCATTTATCAACGAAAGGAAAAAGTTATAGTATTGTTGCGTGCGTACGGGTTCGTAATACTACATTAAATACACAAAACACCTATGATAGCTTGATAAAATGTATTTTACAAAAAGAAAAACATCACAGTTCTGGAACTTTCCACAAAGACAGCCATATAGCTCTTCAGAGAATCACAGGGTACAATAAGTAGTACCACTTCAAACTACTAAAAACGTTAAACTCAGCGCTATGCAAAGGGCATATAAAAGGCGAAGCTCTCTCGGATATCTCAATACTCCGACTTCAGCTCTGAACTAGTACTTTTCGTAAGCACTGGAAGGCATATGAGGGCCGGATGCGGTTACAGCTACAATTAGATCAATTGCAGTTATACAGTTATATAGGAATCGGACCAAAATGTCACCAAAGGGTCCCTAAATTTGGGCGACTTTTGACAATTTTTCGCCTAATTTGGCGAAAAATATTAATCTCTGAAACCATCGCCAACTTGGCGATATCTCGCCAACTAAGCGAGGCAGCCATTTGCTCAATCTTAAGTAGACTTACTCTGCATTCTTACTTTTTTGGCAAACCATCACCTCTTTACATTTTCATATAAAAAAAATTAACACACTAAATTATTTCTTTAATAAAATTATATAAAATTAATGGGGTTATATAAATTATTATAAAAAATCCGAATGCTTTCAGATTTTATATTATGCTCAAAGGGGCTTTTTTTCATTTACACATACATACACGTTTCGAAAGCATTTAGGCTAAAAATAATTAAAAACAATATATCCTTAGAATTTTCAATAGATGATCTACCGCGCTAGACATAAAAATATTTTATTCCGCACAGTGTGTTGCCACTCCTAGCTTTCAAATTGTTGAATCCGTTAATAAAAAATTCGGTAAGTTTAAAAAAAATGAAATGGATAAAAAAAAATCTGAAAGGTTTCAGATTTTAAATTACGTTTAAAGGGGTGTTTTTTTAACATTTTATATGTTACCTTTATTTATTAAATATCATGTTCTTCGCACTTAAACCATAGGATTCAGTTCAAGAGCAATATCGCAAAATAATTTTAAAATAGCATATTTTTAGAATTTCGGGTACAAAGTCTCGCGAAATGGAGATAAAAATGTTTTTCTGTACAACGTTGCCATGCTCGCTTTTAAATCCTCGAGTTCGTTAATAAAAAATTCTTTAAAGTTTTACAAAATATGAAATCGATAATAAAGCAAATAAAAATATCAAATTTGGGCTTCCAGATGCCCATATTCGCAGAAGGATTACGTTTTTCAAAATTTGGTGGCTGTAGGTACCGTTGTTTTATTACAATGCGAGAAACATATGTAAGTTTATGCAGAATCTTAATTATTTAATAAATATAATACAGGGCGATAATATTTGGTTGCAACAATTTAAAAAGTGAAACAACGCTTTTAGTGAACCAACGCAAAATGCCAAAACGAAATTAATAGTCCTTTTGGGCAAATTGCCCCTTTGGACTAATAAATCAAATTCGAAATTCAAGTCTTCCAGGTGCCCATGTTCGGGTGGACTACGTTATTCAAAATTTGATGGCTTTAAATATTGTTGTTTTTTCACAATGCGAGAAACATGTATGCGTTCATGCAGATTCTTCATTATTTAATCTTTTCATTATTTAATACAGAGCGAGAATATTTGGCGGAAACAATCTGAAAAGTGATACAGTCGTATATAGTGATTCGAAGCATAACGCCTTTTCGAGAGTAACAGGCCTTCTGGGCTAACACTCCTTTATGCTAAAAAGAGAAACATTTTACATAAAATTTATTAAAATTATATATATATATATATACAAAATTCCTAACATTATTATCATTAAAATAATAATATCAGTATGCGAACTTTTGGAATATCTTGTAGGTATCTAATATGTTCGACGAACGCTGTGGCGTGTAGAAGATAATAAGAAACGTATCTGGTTTATCTAGGACTGGTATCATTATTTCGTTATCGCATGACTTACCTTAAAAAGTTTAATGAAATACTGCTGTTTATAATGAACGCTTACATCCCAGATTAATAACTATACGTAGCACGTTTTTTATAAACTAATCAGACGCATTAACAGTAAAGCCAGTGTGGAAAATGCCTGGTTTAGGAACTCCTTTAATTAAAGAGTCGCCCCTTCTTTTTTTCTTCTCTTATCTGGAAGCATATTATTGACGATTTTAATTATTGATGGTAAAATATTTGTTTAATAAACATATAGCAATAATTAACTTCCTTTCTTAAAAAAAAGCAAGAATCGTTTTACGTAAAATGGATTATCTGGCGGGAAGTTTAACAAAAGATAATCAATCATAATTAATTAATTTAATAAAAGCAAATAGAAAAGCCCAGATCATTTTTACATCCTTTGAATGCCATCTTCCATCTCCAGTTTGACTCATTTCATTCAAATTTAAATCTACGATAGATTTTTTCTTTCGTGGCTGAAGCAACAGTGCGTATACGATGCGAGTATTTAATATCAATGACCTGTGTGCGTATGATTCTTATTGTGTTCACACACTATTAGACTATCGGGGGCATCCAGTCGTGACGACTTCTCTTTTTGAACGAAATTAATCCGAAATTGATATATCAAAGTGAAAGCGCGGCTTTGTAAACAAATTTTACTTTATTTTCGGCTTAAAATAATTGTTTGAAGGAATATAATCTTTTAGGATTATTTAAAGTTTGAAGATGTTTGCATAAATTACGCTTAACGCTGTCTTGCTCCTAATGCTGAGCTGTTCTGAAAAAATTGCTTCGTATTTTATGACGTGAACGACAATACTCTGGGTTCTGAAAGCCAGATCAGTTAAAAACGGAATTTCTTACGAAATGGCAATGTCTGCTAAGCCGTGAATGATAAATACTCTTTAACGGAATATTACGGCCCAAAAAATTTATAAAATAGAGAATAATGGAATCATAAAATCGAGAAATTTCTAACGATATAATTTGCGTTTTCGTGCACTTGAAATGTATGGATTTTTAATATAGCACAGAAATGTACAAAATTAAGCACAATTAGTGCTTAATTTGTGTAATTAGTGCTCAATTATTAATTTACTAAGCCACACCTGTATTACAAACAGGTGTGGCTTAGTATTTCCATTTTCAGCTGTCGTTGTGTCATTTATCATTGGCGAATTTTTTTCGAATATTCTTATTCCACCAAATGCAAAAATCTTTCATTTCTCTTCTTCGTAGCTGTGCATATAGTCAGCTTTCATAATGCCTCTATTTGGTGAAATATAAGTTCTAAAATTCGTCTTCAAAATTTAATCAGTTTGTAATTGCAGACCAAATAATAACAATTTAAATTAAATAATTAATCACTTAAATCGTTATTTTGTTTTTAATAATGTATTTAATTACTATAATTTAAATTGCATAATCGTTTGAAATGGCAACATCTGCCAAGTCTCGTAAGTGATAACGCACTGCTGCTATTTATGAAAAATGTTTCTATCTTTATATGTTACGTATCTCGATAAAAAGCCATTCTTTTATATACACTAAAATCTCTCGTGACCAGCACCACCGGCAATATCAAAATAACGGCATATTTGCTGGTATAGATTTAAGTGCGAAATTTAAGTCAATGAAATAAAAAAAAGCATGTAACGGGCTAAAAATCTGAAGACTTAAATGTGGAAAATATTTGTGTTATGATTCTGCTTCCCATCGTAACAAGCCTTATCCAACAAATTAATTGCCTTAAATGGTAAACTATCGATTACTTTTTTGTTGGTCGATGTGTTAACTTTGAAGGTGCGGTCCATGACTTTCAGAGACAATTTCCATTGAAAGACGCTAAATTTCAAACCTCATAATAACACTGTTGTCGAAACTACTGAATTTTGAATTTTTTTGAGAGAAAAAGATGAAATCCGAAATTGCTTTTCTGTATCCGAGCTTGCTTAGAAGCCCGATATAGATACGAACAAAAATAGGCTATATGGCAGTTCGTCAGAATCGTTGTAGGGTGAAAAAAAGAAAATATTTCCGCGCCCATTGCATTCTGGAAATGGTTGAGCGCCGAAGGATAGAGGTATCAATCTGGTGGATGGCCATCGTCTTAACGGCACACTTATTTATATTTTTTCTTTCCTTTCTTTTCAGAAGAACGTTAAATGGTCCGCAGCGATGTCCATCATCTGCCAAACCTTCGTCCAAAACGCCTGGCGGAGTGACCTCTGCTCAAACTGCTTCAAATCTTTTGCCGATCACTCCGAATCAGGAGGCAGGAATGTGTGCGAAAGATTGTCCACTCCCAGATACGTACCTCAGGCTGCTACGCTCTATCAGGTAAATTAATTAGCAAAGTTATCGGTAACTTATTCTTGGAAAACATGTTTAAATATTCTGCGTGTTATTTAAATTTATATATTTTTTTTCCCTCTGAGGCATTCTTTTTAATTCTGTGTGATTTTCTTTATCAAAAGTTTTATTCTGAAGCAATCTTTTAATTCTGTGCGTTATTTTTCTTTATCAGACTATTGTTATGGAGCAGTCTTTTAATTAAGTGCTTTATTTTTCTTTAACAAAAATTTATTCTGGAGCACTCTTTTAATTTTCTTCGTTATTTATCTTTATCTAACCCTTGTTATGGGGGCACACTTTTAATCTTGTATGTTATTTTTCTTTGAAATTTTTTTTTTATTTTGGAGCGCTATGTTCTGTGCATTATATTATTCATCAAAATTTTGTTATGGATCACTCTTTTACTTCTGTGTGTTATTTTTCTTAAAAAAAATTATTGTGGAATACTCTTTTAATTTTTTGCCATACTTTCGTTTATCAAACCTTTTGGCATGAAACACTCTTAATTATTATTATTTTTTTAATTTTATGTTGGAGTACTTTTTTAGCTCTGTGTAGTATTTTTCTTTATTAAATTTTAATTATGAAGCACTCTTTTAATTTTGTGCGTTGTTTTCCTGTATCAAATTTTTGTTATGGAGCACTGTTTTAGTTCTGTGCGTTATTTTTCTGTAGAAAAAAATTTATTGTGGTGCATTCTTTTAATCCTCTGCGTTATTTTTCTTGATCGAAAACTTTATTTTGGAGCCATTTAATCCTGTGTATTTTTCTGTATGAGAAATTTTATTTTACTATACTCTTTCAGCCATTTTGCGAGAAAAAGCGATGATCGAAAGTCCTAGACTCCTCCACGAAGGCGTCCTTTTCCGTAAAGCAGGTATTCCTCGAGTGCTTTCTCACACTTCATTAAGCAAGGAACGAAATGAAACATTCTGATTCTTTAATTTATAAGCTTGTTCTGGTAATGCTAATTTAGTGCTATAACCTTAACAGACGTGAAGCGAATTATGACTATGTCTGGGAGCAAAGTCTTCGGAAGGTTAAAGTAGCCTTTTTACTTAAACAGAATTTAGAACGTAAGGCATTTCTTGTGCCACAATATAACCACAACTTTTGGTGATGTAAATAAGTAGAACAATCCAATTTAATTGAAACGATGAACTGTAAACAAAGCGTACAGAATTAAATACTATTAGAAGTTCGCTCGTTCTAACGGAGCGTCAGAATTACGGTGTCGGCAACGAGAAATCGGAATAAATTAGCGGAATAGTTACAACGTAAGCGAAATAGTTACAACTATTACAGAAGACTATCAATAGAGCAGCCGCACCATCGTTTAGACTTTCGGCTTGCATGCTCTATTGATGGGTACTATCCACCATCTGCAGCTCAACGGCATTTATTAAAACAATTTAGAGTATATGTTACATTACAATTGGTTAATGTATAAAACATAAGTAATTAGAAATGTTGAATACATAATATAGCTTTAAACTTAGATAACTTTAAAAATAAAAATAAAATATAAAAATAAAATAGGAGTATAAAGTCTATGTAGAATTCAACAAATAAATATATGTAAAAGTCCATATCTTGTAGAATGTAGAAGAATGTTCATGTGTAGAATGTCCATATATAGAAAGTCTGTATGTAAGAAAATTAATAAACTAATGAAATAAACATACAAAGTCTATGTAGAAATTCATACGTAGAAGTCCATGTCTTGAAGAATGTGAAAGAATGTTCATATGCAGAATGTCCATATCTTGTAGAGGTCCATATATATATATATATATGTGTATATATAAAAGTCCATAGTTTAAGAATAATGTTAATTAGATAAGAATCTGCCTGTTGAATCATATTTATGGAGCTTTTAAATTTTCACAGTTGATATATAAATAGTTTATGATATTTTGAAGTTTATTGCGAAGGAAGATGCTTTTTAGTGTTTATTTGAACCAGAGCTGTGCTGATATTCTGGTAAGTGGCTTGAGGTGGAGATCCTTTGTAATTTCACAGTTACAACTATTACAGCTGGAAGGAAACTAATCACGTAGCGCGTACACAATGCCTGCAAGAATAGTATATGTCTCACATCCCCAAACCTCAGTTTAAATACTGGCTACTAATTTAAATTCTGGTTAACGGAAAAAATTTCCTACAAATTAAGTTATCATTTTGGATTTCAGAGCCGGGGAATCTCTTCGAGCTTGAAGTGGAGACTCAGCGACTCTTTGTACGGAGTGTCCTGTCGAGACTTTGGCTCTCAGACCACGACAAATATGAGCCAGAAAGCCACCGAACAGCAAAATCGAGGAATTCTCATCAAGCAAAACTCCGGCGAGAAGAAAGCTCGAAGGTAATATATCTTTCGTTATCTTTTCTTGTACACTGTGTGTCTAACGGCGCAATTAATGCTTTTTCTTGAGAATTCTTTCTTATTTATATTAAAAGTAAAATGACGAGTTATATGACAGTAGCAGACCGGAAAATTTCAGAGACTGGGGAGAAAAGAACAACCTTTGTTTAACACGTTGACTGCCACGCGAGTTTATAAGAAAATCTTCGTAAGGCCACAAGCACTGCTATATGCTATACCACTTGCCAGTTGTTTTTGATCATATGAGTTTAGAACGTCTAGAAAGAAACGTTACGGAACATGCATTCAGTTGAAAATCTGATGAATGGTTAAAACTTTGTTAAAATTGTTGCACTGAATTTTTGGAATATTGAAAAGGAAAATGGAAGTGTTTTTTCTTAGTGAATCATATAGCAGTGAAGAAAAACCTATTATGAGGCATAGAAAAATTCGGATAGTAGCGATGAGGATCACACGAGATTTTTCGGAAAAAGAGATATAAACAGAATTACATCCTCTTATTCTGATTTGGATACTAATAAATGCAGGGGAAATGAATGTCATGTAGATACCACTGATCACACGCAAATTTTTAATAATAAATACACTCGTATTTTACAAGAATTGCTTGTCGAAAAAGAAAGAAAATTTGATACCGAAGAAAACTCAATTTAGTGAATGGAATGAATTTAGTTGTCGACCTTTCTTTCATTATGCAATAATCATTTTTCTAAGTTCCTACGAACTTATTTCGTTAAATACTCAAATAAGCTCACCCGAATACGAATGTTCAGAATTTTGTCCTCACCAGAATAAGAGTGACGCTACCTGATTAAACTTTTTGCCGTCACCCAATTACGGGTGATGCGGCAGTCAATGAGTCGAAGTATAAGTTTATTATTTTAAACGTTTTAGTCTCTTATTTGATTAAAATAACACTCCGAATAACAATTATTAGAGGTGCTAGAGGAACAAAATCAGCTTAATATTTAGTGTAATCAGCGTAATATTATTGACAAGTGTTTAAATATTCTCATTCCAACATATCAAAATGCACCATCAGGTTTTAAGACACTATAAGATTTCTGTTGTCATTCCATTCTTTCCATCGATTAGGTATGAAACTGCACTCATTTTACAGAAATTCAACATTCGGGTAGTTTTTTCTTTTATCAATAAAGTTCGCAGTTCCATATTTAAGAACCCGAATTTAGATATGAACTCCTGGGGTACATACATGATTCCTAGCCCGTACAGTTTAATTTGCAATGGTCAAACTAAGAGAACCTTTAAATTTCGCGGTAGGAAACATAAGACATGCGTTAGGAGAAAAGAAACACAGAAAAATCCTGTTGTCCAACACTGTTAGTCAAAAAATCACTAGCTTACTAAAAAAAAACAATTGAATTAGATTTTCTATAGGCTTTTCAATATTCAGAAAATTCTTTCAATTCTAGTTAAGCATCTCAATTCCATTCCGACTTTACCCTTAACTTTTAAGAAAAATTTTCTATAGTTCTTTTCATTTTTTATCCTTAGAGGGTGCCAGTAGCTGGACTTCCTTTCTCTCACTGAGCACAGGCTTCTTTTTGCTATTTGCACTACTGTAGCTGAAGAAGATTCTACATTTAAATCTACGAAGCTACTTTTGTAAATTTATGAATATTGTTGCATGCGTACGGGTTCGTTATGGATTGAATGTACAAGACGTTAAAAAGTTAATAAAAATTTATTCTTTCCACAAGAAATAAATCAAAATAATGAAATATTTCTTCAGAGGTATTCGTACAATATCACAATAGGTAAAAGTTTACAATTGGGTACCCCTTGTTTTTTTGGCGATTCTTTTTTTGATGGCAGGAAGGCACAATTTCAAAATCGCCGCTACACAAAACCAAAATAAGAAGTCAAAGAATTGCACAGACTCGATGTCCATGTACACATCGATCAATTTTCACTTAAAAAAACTTCAGAGAATTGCTTAAACTAGGCACTGCGCACTGCCTTAACTTTGTCCTTGTACACACTGATCTACTTTCACTTAACAAAAAAATCAGGAACCTAAAACCAAGTTAAAACTATCATGGTAACCAGAAATGAGGTTTCATCGCCAAAATTTGTTGCTAATCGAAGGGGCACCCAATTCTACACTAGAGCCTCAAAAATATCTCAAACGTTAAATAGAATTCACATCAAAACAGATAAAATTAATCCAATCTCACAGCGAATTCGCTATAATCAATCACAGTATTAAGTAAACAAACAGCAGTTCGCTTTAAGCAGCTACAACTACAACTGAACTCAGTTGTTTCAAGTCGCCTTTTATAAGCTTTTTTAATTATTTACTAGACATTCTGGTAAAACCTCGATTTTTGTGGATAGCAACAGCAATTACGAGATATTTATTTATTAAATATTAAATGCACTCGCTCTTTTATTTTTACTTTTCTGACGTAGCTTTCTCTTCAAAAATCGTATGCGTTGCACGGGAAAATAAAGTAATTTTAATTACAATTCTAAGTAAACAACTAAATAACTACGAAATCCGTAACACTGCCCCCTTCCCAAGGACTGCACGTCCCGGGCACTACAGTCCCTGGACAGGAAGCCAAACTTACAATTAAGGCGTCAATGCAATAATAAACATTACATTACAATAACAAAATAAACAATAACTGCAAAAGTAACTTTCAGCAAATCAAATACAATATACAATTCAAATACAAAATGGACCATGGTCTTATATTAGTATTTACATTACTATTTACAATTATATACACTACGTACTATGGCCATAGTAAGGAAGTAACCTCTCGTAATGAACGTCTTTCGGCTTAGAGTTCGATGACTTACGGATCCGAACCACGACGTCGTTCAGCCTGTTTAGTACTGTGTAAGGACCATCTCAAGGAGACTGTAGTTTCGGAGAAAGTACTTTTCGACGAGTCGGATTCTATAACCACACCTTGTCTCCTTTGTTGAAACGATGACCAGTAGCTCTCGTGTCGTAGCGGGTCTTCATCTTCTCTGTTGCCAAGTGGACTCGCTCTCATGCAGAACGGTGCATCACTTCAAACCGGGCCTGGAGATCTTGGATGTATCCCTCAGACGATGAAGGCGCATCCGGAGGACGACTAAACAAGAGATCACAAGGCAGACGAAGATCACGACCGATGAGCATCTGGGATGGAGAATTGCTGGTAGTGTTGGGTTTCTCTTCAACCATAGTATGATTTCGGCAGCTTTCTGAGCAGAGTCTTTCAGACGAGACGTCGGCGTTTCCAGCTGAGGATCCCTTCTGATGATCGATAGACATGTCTTCAGATGCTGAAAGCAGTGTGTTGTTTTTGAAGTCTAAGGGAAAATTGTATTTCCTTAGAAAGTCCAATTCTAGTATGCAAGGATCTGTAATGTCCGCCACATATGCCGTGTGATAGTAAATGGCACTTCCAAAGGCGATGTTCACGTTTAACTTTCCTTCTATGTCGATTTTCTCACCGGACGCAGTCTGGAGGGTAACACAGGATGGTGTCCAAATCTTTTGTTTTCGGGAAGAGTCTGAAGGATATCCGCCACGTCTGCTCTCAGAGAAGCGACAAGATGACAGACCTTAGCATGGATTTCCATTCCATTTGCTTCCGCAACTATAGAAAACTGAATCTTGTGTACTTGCCAGGAGGTCTTTCCATCATATGTCGATAGCTTCAGAGAGGGACGAGCAGGCATGGGTAAAAATTTAAACCCATCGGTATTGCTCCCTGCTGTCGCTACGAATGTCTTTAAATTGTCAGCTTCTTTAGCAACTGCAGAAACTTTGTCATCAATTTGTTGTTCCACTGCACAAACTCTCTCGTCTATCTGTTCTTTCACAGCAGAAACTCTGTAACCGATTTGTTGTTCCACGGCAGAAACTCTCTCTTCTATTTGTTCCTTGACAGAAGAAACTTTATTTTCAACCGCGTCTATTCTGCCTTCCATTACCTCAAATTTATTTTCTGTTATGCAAGTAATTTCCTTCTTCATTTCTTCTTGACCTGCTTTAACGGCTGTCATCTCTTCTTTAACGGAAACTTGACCAGCTTCCATCTTTTCTTGAACTGCTTTCAGCTCCTCTTTAACGTTTTCTTCACGAGCTTTCATCTCCTTTAACGGATTCTTGACCTGCTTTCATCTCCTCTTTAGCGGATTCTTGGCCAGCTTTAATATCTTCTTTAAATGCAGCAAAGGTTGCCATAAACTGCCTTAATTGTTCTTCCATTACTCTAGTTTAAGGCATTCAATTACACTTCTGATACCAAAAATTTTTGCGTGTGTACGGGTTTGTTATGGATTGAATGCACAAGTTGTTAAAAAGTTAACAAAAATTTATTCTTTCCACAAAAAACAAAAAATAAATCAAAATGTTGAAATATTTCTTCAGAGATATTCGTACAATATCACAATATCTCAAACGTTAAACAGAATTCACCTCAAAACAGATAAAGTTAATCCAATCTCACAGAGAATTCGCTACAATCAATCACAGTATTAAGTAAACAAACAGCAGTTTGCTTTAAACAGTTTGCTTTAAGCTACAACTACAACTGAACTGAGGTGTTTCAAGTCGGCTTTTATAAGCTTTTTAAATTATTTACTGGAACATTCTGGTAAAACCTCGATTTTTGTGGATGGCAACAACAATTACGAGATATTTATTTATTAAATATTAAATGTACGCGCTCTTTTACTTTTACTTTTTCGACGTAGCTTTCTCTACAGAAATCTTATGCGTTGCACGGGAAAATAAAGCAATTTTAATTACAATTCTAAATAAACAGCTAAATACGAAATCCGTAACAATATCACGCTGATTCTTGTTGCCTTAGCGCTCCTAATAAATTTATTGTCTTAATTTTTTCAGTTGCTTAATTTTGCACCACCCAAACACATATTAGGGAATCTTGAAAAGACGAATACATTGAAAATTCATTTTTTTCTATTTCAGTCGCCCAAACGTCGATTTCGCACCTGAAGAAGCACTTGTTATCGGTTACGGGGGAAATGACTACGACTCTGACCAGTCTCCCTGGGAGATGGCTTCGGATGACGGTTCCATTGATTTGGACTTGTTGGATGACACAGACGAAGACAGGAAGATAACCAAACTTACGAAAAACAACACAGAATTTAACTCCTCCAACAAGAATCTTTTATCCGTCGACGATTCAACGCAGCGGGTGAAAAAGGAAGAAGAGAAACTGAATAGCATCAATAACAGTCTTAGCACACCAGCAAAGATTACAGACAAGGCACTGAACATATTGTCTTGTGTTACTTACAATGATATACAGTTCCAAAAGACGAATAAGACACTGAATCAGTTCTATTTATCGTCCACCGCGGAGTGCATTAATTCCTACCTACATGGCAGTAATGTAAATAAATGTAACAATGAAAATTCATTACTCAATAACAGAAATCGTTCTCAGTCATCGGAAAATATAAAAATGGAGAATTGTATGAGAGATGCAGCTAAAAGTGGACGAAATAACTGTAAGAATTTACTTATAAAAGATGAATTCAGTCCGCTGAATACAAGAACGTATTCCTTTGTTTCCGAACTCAGCAAAAACAACAATAACATGAGCTTCGAACAGAGTTCCGATTCTGATTACTCCACTTACCGACACACTGCTGGGGACTCAACAGATTCTGAATCCTTCCACGACGTAGAAGAATCCAGGATTCTTCCTT
>KK113902.1:177310-189689 GCA_000611955.2 Stegodyphus mimosarum
ACGAGGCGTTTCCAAGGAGTATGTCCCAACCTCAGATATCTTGCCTAGATAACGATAAAAAGTACGACGCTGGTTCTTCAACTTCTGGAGATGTCTCCAACTTATCTGATGATTCGGACACACATGAATCCAAAGACAGAGTATACAAATCTCGAGCTGGGAGAACTTCAAAAATCCCCCCAACAACTGAAAACAAACGCGCTGTCAAAGAAAGTTCTAGAAGTAGTTTGTATCCCAGACGGGATAGCGAATCTCCATCCACGGACAATAAGCAGCTCAAAGAGAAGAAACTACAATCTTCTGCTAGAATTGATGACACTTCTTCTCAGATATCAGTGGGATCCAATTCGGCAGTTATTAAAATAAAAGAAGCTCATAAAATTGAAGTTACCTCTTCTCCACCAGATATCATCAAACAAGCATGCAAAAAGGGAGAAGCGCTAAGTATAAAAGTTGACGCGCAGTCTAATTTTAGAATCGAAAACTGTGAACATCCTCCACCATTTAAGAACTTAGATATTCTCTCTCATGAAAGTAACCATAGTGAAATTACTGTACCTAACGCAACCTCATGCGAAGGCAGTATCCAATCACATAGTACAACTGCTAGTTCTGTAAACACATCTTCACCTTCGCTAAACACAGTAAAAGTGGATTCCAATAAAGGTAGCTTGGAAGATGTTAATAATGCTATTCTCACTAACGAAGCGCAGTGTAATCCTCCTGAAAGTTCTACAGATCATCCAGAGACTAGTACAGTTAACAAAATTAACTGCATGAAGCCTCACAGTCTTCAGTCTTTGGCAGGTAGTCAGAAAACCGAACCTTGTGACAAACCACAGGAATATTTCGACGAAAGTTCCGATGCAGATAGATCCCCCGATGCCATTGTCGATCGTCAGTCCAAGCTCGCGGCATTAGCTCTTGAGTTAGAAATGGCCCGAAGAGATTCCGCAAAAAATGCAGACTCTAAAAATAATATAGCGTCTCCCTCAGCGCCTGAAGTCAAAACGAAATGTAGCCCATATAGCCCCACAATACCTACTTCAAACATAGATGAAAATTTTTCCACAATTAAGAAACCCAGTGCCATATCTTGTGCTTCCAGGCTGTCCAGTCTTCCAGATGTTCTTCAAGAAACGCCAGCCAAAAATAAGAAGAGCAAATTTTCTCTGAAGAAGCTCCTGAAGAGGAACAAAGACAGCGGTACCTTTACGCCAGCTAACAAAGAAACTAATCCTAAAGCTTGGAAGAAGCAAACCTTCGACCGTTCCAGACTTAGTTTGGAAATAGTGCATCCTATGGATCTGCCATGCGATTCTCCTAACAGCACTGATAGTACACCGACTGAGGAGCATAGGCAATTTGTGTCCACCAATCCTGGTCGAGTTCTTTTCAGGGGTGTGTCTAATCGAGCTCGCAGTCTCTCTGCATTGCCACAACTTTCGAGTGAGTACCAGGACCAGGCTGCGTGCGCGTTATTGGAATGTCGAAAGATGGACACTGTCCCCGTGAGGAAGGCCGGTACGGTTGTGGAAAGGAAAAAGAATAGAGTAAGTTCACATTTTAATATTTTGTTCTGTGGTGTGCAAAATTTGATTGGCAATCATTCGAATGCAATTTAAATGGAGTAATAGGATTCGCATAAATTGATTAGTTCTACTGACGTCATACAAAAGCTAATTTAAAGTGAACCATTTTAAGATGAGCATCGAGTGATTATTTTTCATATTTAAACTCTTTTAACTCTTTGCACTCGAGAGGTGACTCTCGGTCACCACTTGATTTGATGCAGTAACTCGAGAGATGACTCTCGATCACCACTCGGTTTGACTACTCAATTATATGCGTATAAAACTATTGCCAATATTTAATCTTAAATATGTTTTCTAGATTTATTATTATATATGTCTACGACGTTTAAGGCCTAAGCCGAATACGATGAAGGAATCAAGTCAAGTGAAGAAGAGTTCGATATATTTTTCTTGAAGAACGAAATTACGTTTGTGCCTAGAATTACTTGGTGATAGAGAGGAGAAAATCAAAGATAGCGATGAAGTGAGAGGTGTAAGAGGGCGAAAAATTGGGTGATAGATAGCAAAAGCGAAAGCGAGAGTGATTCCGCAGAAGAGCCAGAAAATCAGAATGGATATCGTGCACAGAATCCAAAGAAATATCGCAAAGAATAACGTTTGTATCAAGCGGAAGAGCCTAACAAAACCGCAGATATCTTGACGTATGAAAAAAACATTAGATTTTCTTAAACTGTGTGTGAAATCAGTTTAAATTAGCTGTAAGAAATTCACAAAATATGCGAATAATCGTCTCGAGTTGCTGGTTCGCTAGAGCGAAAAAAGCCTCGAGTGCGAAGCGTTAATACAATATTTCATATAAATTCGTGCGAAAATAGCACTTCAAATTATTCTCATCACAAAAGAATATCAGTGAGTAACATTAAAGAGGAAGAAAGTTAACTTCGGATTATTTTAATTTATTTATTAACCGAGTCCTTAAGGCAAGCCGAAAAAGATGGCAAAACTGCCAAATTTTGAAACTAATCTTGGAGAAAATTTTGTTGCAAGGGAGTCAAAATTTTTGTATTTCATTTTTTTGTGATGAATATAAATATTTGCTAAACACATTTACTAAAACGAATACTCCTGTAAATATAATTATGTAGACAGGGAGAACGCATAAAAAGTTATATATCGTAATTTTGTTTCAAAATTTCTTCTTTATATTTTAAAATGACGTAACAATAATATATATATATATTTTTACTTAAAGCACTTTTGTTACTGGAAGTACCTGTGTGCGACAAACAGTTTCGGATATAAGGACATTTATTGGAAACACACCGTCAAGAAATTTGGCAATCCCTTTTTAGTCCACCTGTTTCTGTTTCAATAATTACAGATCGCTTTCATACGTTTTATTGATTCTTTTGAAAAGCGTTACATTCTGCATGCCCCGTAATCGAAAACAAGACAGGCTGCTGTCGCATGCATTTGGACAGTTTTTACGTTTGAGTAAACGCCTGCTCGTGACAGCACGTTTTTATCGACTTGAACGTGATGTCTGACGTTAACTGCGGTATTGATGAAATTTACATATTGTTGGAAGTAGGTTATCACTAGTGCATTCCAACGTTACAACACATTTGAGCTGCAGTGTCTCAGAAACAAATA
Source organism: Stegodyphus mimosarum (assembly GCA_000611955.2). Lineage (NCBI taxonomy): Eukaryota > Metazoa > Arthropoda > Arachnida > Araneae > Eresidae > Stegodyphus > Stegodyphus mimosarum. The sequence continues at coordinate 180,499 of KK113902.1, forward strand.
CATCTGCTGAAAAATACCAGGCTGTCCACTTGTCAATGCAGAATTTCTCTAGAGTAATTTGTGTACATTTACTTACAGGATTTTATTTTAATTAATGGGACAAAGGACTTTCAGATTTGTAAATTTCCTTAAAAATTCGATATTTTGCTTTTTGTGAACTCTTCCAAAAAAATGGTTCAAAAGTGATAGGCACAAAAAAGAATTTTTGACTTGCGATGAATTTTAAGTCTTTTATAAAGAATTTTCGCTTCAGAATGGTCACTTAAACGCTTTTAAAGAGAATTTAGATTTTTGAAAATTGTCTGTATTTAAACTGCTCCTTGTGTTTTAATTTATCGAGTATTATATCGAATGGCTTTCATAATTTATTTATAATTTATTTATATGATCATGATACTATTCATAAGAGAACTACATGTGCATTTTAGCTTTGATAAACTTTTGCGTGAATTATTAGGCTTTCCATAAAGTAATGATCAATTAAAATATAGTATATGTATAATTCAATGAATAATTTATTTCTCAGTGGTATTTCATCTTATTTTAAAATCGATGCGCTGCTTTATTTCCCATTTGATTTAGTTTGATTGTGCAAAATATCGTGGTTTCTGCTTAAATTTGATACGCAACGGACTACATGAATATAAATCTAAAAACATTGAAACGAATGTTGTTATCGTTTTTTCAGAAAAGTATTAGCTCTATCACTATGAAATTACGTATTTATTCAAGAAGATGTGTAATGCATCTATACTTCTAGTTTTGGTTAACCTCCTCTAGAATGCACTGTAATCTAATGGTATCGGACTAGCCCCCGAAGCAATTTTGTGCGACCCACGTGAATATTTTCCTCGTAAATTAATTAACATTATTTTGACATTTATCATGGCAGGAATATGAAAGAAAGTTTAGAATTTTAATGATTTTGAGTCCAGTGCTCCATTATTTTCATAACTATTAAAAATGAACGTGAACGCTTCTGAAGACTTACAAATAGAGCTAATTGATTTACACTGTGCTATAACCAGAGCTTAAATTGCGCCGGAGCCCGGCTCCGGTACTTCTTAGTGTTTGGAACATATTCTCATTCTAGCCGGAGTGCAACGAAACCCTAAATAAGAAGGCTTCGGCACCTTTTTTTATGCAACTGAACAATTATTTCAGCAGAAATTTAATCTCGAAAATTTTATTTGTAGCAATAAAATTATATAAAAAATCGCTTATTAAATTTTAATTTATCTCTTTACATTTTATTTAATTTTAATTATTTAATAACTTTAATTATTTAAATAGATAATAAATTAATTACGAATTAATTAAATAATAATTATCGATTAAACAATAATTCATAAATGTTAATATCAATTAAATAATTGTTAATTAATTTGATACTCATTAACTATTTAATTTTTAAATTATTAATAATTTTAATAGTCATTTTATTTATTTATTTACTCTTGTTACTCTTTCTTGACAGTCTTCCATAGGGCTCCGGCACTTCTACTTTTAGAAATTAAGCCCTGGCTATAAACATTATTCAAAGATTTGAAAATACATATTTGATTAATTTTTATCGCACTTTTCAAAAGATAAATAGCTTCTCAGTTACGAATATTTGCAAAGCGAATAATCGCTTTGTTTGCGAATACATTTATATGTGAACCGTTCCCCCTCCAGCAGATGAAAATTTCTAAAGAAAAGAATCATATTGACCGATGAGCATCTATAATTCGTGAAAATGATATAATCGAAACGCCATGAAATGTTGTAGCTGAAAGCCGTAGCAAGAAATAAAGAAATTTATAATTATTTTACATAGGAATGCATGTATATTTTACATATGCGTCGAAGAAAAATTTAATAGGAATGAAAGAAAGATAGAGGGTTCTCGTATGTATCTCAAGTTTCAACTGGAAAGTTTTAGTATGTTTATTTTAATCTAAATTATTACTGGTTAATTCAACACATTAGAATTATTTGGAATAAACGTTAATCTGAAAATGTAACATTTAGCTATCAATACGTTTGAATTACAAAGTGTAAACAACAGAAATTACATGCAGATCTCAAACTGTAGACCTGAGGCAGGAAATAAATCAGAATTTTTCTCCTTCCTTATTAAGTTCATGTACGTCTTCATAAATACATAATGAATAAAATTTAGAACTTAATTAATTAAACATTTTTTACTTTGTTAAAAAGAACTTTGCATTTCGTTTAAAAAAAGAGAGAGAAAAAGAAAGAAAGGAAAAGGAAAAAGAAAGAAAGAAAACGGAAAAAGAAAGAAAGAAAAAGGAAAAAGAAAGAAAGAAAAAGGAAAAAGAAAGAAAAAATAATTTAAAAAGTCTGAAAGCAGACTTTTAAGGCTCGCTCGAAAAGTCTCTTTTCTCTTTTTTTCCCTTCTTTTTTAGAAAGTTTAATATGACTTACCAATAGAGATTATCGACATAGGTAACCCAGGTGGAATAATGGAACATTTTATACGATATTAGATGACTAACATGGGAACATTATATAGCTTCCTGTCTGTTTAAAAACTGACATGGAGTTAGCGTGACATAGAAAAATTGTGGAATGGAACTAACATAAAAGTGGCATGGAATTAACATTTAAACTAACAAAAGCATGTTATATGTCTTCTGCGTATTGAAAAAGTGAAAAATATATAATCTAATTCTTTAAAAATATTTAATATTTTTAATCAGATATATCCTGAATTAAATGCATTCTATTTAAATAAAGCAATCCGATTCAGAAGTAAAAAAATAATGAAGAAAGATTTCTTAAGAGCTGCATCTATTGCTTTTAAATAATTGATTTGGTTAATTAATAATAGATTAAATATGTAAGAATAATATCTTACGCTTTTCCGAATGGCAGTAGATTCGAATGAAAAGTGAAACAAACGCTAAATCGTGTTTTGCATTATTAAAAAAAATCCGACGTGGACACTACATGACTTCCTTATATGCTATAAAATTTTACACATTTTTTTGCTGCACTTCATTAAAACTTATTTCCTCGAATTATTCTAACTTCATTAACCGATCCTTCAAGGCAAGTTGAAAATTACAACAAAAATTGCAAATCTTGAAATTATATATCCCGGCTATTTTTCTCGTACGGAAGTCAAACTTTTTTTTTCTTGTAACTAGCATGCTGCTTTTAGATCTTGAATTTTCCCTCATGCAATTTGAATTTAGGACCACTGGTAAAATATCAATGAGAGCCAAGTTTTAAGAGTTTAGAAAGATTTAGAGTGTCAGCTGCGTCTGACTGCTTACTCTACTTTATAATTAATTCTATTGCTTGGCTTCGTGTAGCACGAAGTTTATTTTTACTTTGATTCTCTGAGCGCATTCAGAGAGAAGGAGAAAAAAAGGCCTTGCTTATATTGTGATTGTGAATACCTTGTTTGTGCTGTGACTGTGAATACATTCGATTTATTTTAAATTTCACTGGAGAGCTTGCTATTTAGTGACGTCGCAAAATAGTCTGATCCCAAAAAAAGCCTTGAAGATTTTATTTCCAGTTCAGCGCGAACCGAAAATACAAAGAATGCTTGCATATTTTTAGAACGATTTCGATAACCAATATTTTCATGCAGGTGAAGAATTTAAAAAGGTACACAATTTTGAATAAAAATTTCAGGCAACAACTTATTACTTGAAATGAGAAATATTCTTCGCTTCAAATGTCGCATGCAAACGGTCTCTGGATTGCAGGATAGGTTTTTACGCTTTCCGAAGAGAAATATTCCTGTTCTGTATTTCAAGAACGTTGTAAAATGCATGGTATTAACATTTCTAGCGAAAAAGAAGCAACATTATTAAACTGTTAAAGATAATCAACCCTCAGTCATTATTTCTACATAGAAAGAAGACTATAAACGAATACCCGAAAAACGTAAAAGTTAAATCATTGGTAACAAGAGAAAATTAGCCTACGCAGAAATCAGTTGCAAAGTCTTTAAATACATCTGTAGCTACAATAAATAAATTAGCAAACCAAGACTTGCAACTTCGAAAAGCTAAGGAAACAATGTTCAGAAGCTTTTGCCGAGGCATGTGGCTCGAAGCAGAACTTTGTAGAACACTGTCTGAAAACTATTTAGCGGGAGATAAATGGAAATATATCTAAGAAGCATGGGTTTATCCAATTGACTGCTACAAAAAAAGGTCTATTTATTATCGAAAGCGAAAACAAAAAAATGTACGATCCTGATTTTGTCCATGCAAAGAAAGTCTAAGTAAAGGGTTTATGATTGTCTCAGGATTCTTTTACGATGGAAAATTAAGGATAAAAAGGGTGAGAAAAAATAATAAAATCAACTCAATATAGTATCCAGAGAAATGTCTACATTCGATATTACAGAAGAAATTGCATTTCTTTATCTCAGTGACTTCAAAGAGTGAACCTTCTTCAAGGCAAAGAAACAAATCATATTTCGAAAAGCACCACTACATTCCTTGAAACAAAATGAAGGCTGATACTGGTATTGCGCATATATCTTTTCAATGCATTCTTGAAAGTCCCCTGACATTTCACCTATAAATTATTGTGCCTTTAGTCTCGTGCAAAGAGCTCTTTCTAGATGCAAACTTACCATGACTGATGTACTCTGGAAAGTAGTGGAAGAGAAATGGAAAACCATACTCTTGAAAATTTTACGAAAGATTTTCTATCGTGGAAATCATGATGCAGACTTATACTTCAGAAAAAAAAGTCTATCAGATTGGACATTTAAAAAGAATGCTCTTTACGTTTTAAACATTAATAAAACGACCTCGAAATCGTTCAAAAAATGCGCAGAAATTCTCTGTAGCTTTTGAGCACCATTCCTCATATTAGCCTCCGTTTTCCACTCCTTCCAATGAATTAAAAAAAGGTTGAATTTATGACACTTGCACCCTCCGCTCGTTATGCCCCCCCCCAAAAAAATTACGTGGTTTGCATCAGCATATATTCACATTTTACCTTTCTTAAAGAACAATATCTGTTAGCAGTTGTTCGCTCTTATTTTTTGCTCTTGTTAGCTTGTCGTATTGAGCCAGTAATCTTCAAACTTTGTTGACTTACGGAACTCTAACAGTTTTTTTAGGAAACTTCATGCTTCCCTTAGACGAATATGTCTTAAAATAATATTTCAAGTAGATCAATATGTTTTAGGCTATTCATGTAAAGACAATTAAAGGAAACATACTTTAATAATAAAGCATACTTTTATAAAAAGCATTAAACTTTTTATTTAAAAATTTTAGCATAAAATTAATGTAATTTATTCACAAAAGCATTAACTGATGCTCCAAGTGTCCACTACCCTTGCATTATGTTTAGTGGCTGGGGTGTGTTTGCATAGTTTTACGCAAACTGCCGAAATCTCGTTCTGTTAATGTTATCTGCAATCGCATTACATATTCTGCATTTAGTTTGTTTCTATATTTTTTGTTGTCCCGTAGACTGAGAAATATTTTCGCCTTAAATATGTTATTTCTAATAGCATAAAAATGTTTATAGCTGTGGGAGGAACTTCTGGTTATTTTGCATAAATCTGCAACCAAAAATTTAGGAGCTGCTGTTGCTTAAATTTAGATTTTAACGTCAAATGTGTTGATATATCGATAAGTTTTTCCCTTTCCTCCGCTGGCGAGCCCTCTGATTTATCATAGTACTCGAAGAGATTTTTTTATCTAGTCGTACTTAGTTTCCTCTTCTGACCAATGTTTTCATACAGTTTTCTACAACAGTGTGCTCTATCTTATAATTTGTAACACTATCGTCTAAATGTACTTCATTTTACATTAGAAAACTGTTTAGTTTTGCAAAGCATTGCACGATATTTTCCTTAACATATGTCATATGTCGAATTTTTATTTTGACTTGCGGACCCGTGTCTGATTCGCACAACCCCAGGGCAGTATATTGAAATACAGAAGAACTAATAAACCCTAGTTTATGATGGCAGATCTTTTAGATTGAAACTTACATATAAAAGTGGAAAGAGGGGTTAGGTTTGCCGATTCAACAATTGTAGTAGAAGTATTCTAATATGTATAAACGACAAAGTCATCGACCAGAGAAGTAATGTATGCAGAAGCAAAATATTCAAGCTCAGAACCATAAAATGAGTTGTTTTAGAAGATGATGAGAAGAATTAACAGCCATTCCGAAGAAATGCGTGTGAAATGAAAATGGTGGAAATGTGTAAAATGAAGTTAAAAGCTTCCAGTAAAGTAATACAAAATAGAACTGAAACCAAAATATTTGTGCAATATTGTTTTCTTGTATAACCCTCCCCGACAAATATATTATAATAAAAAAGTGTTATGTCGTTAAAAGCATTGATATTACCTTCAATTATATATAGAAGGGAGTGTAAAAATACACTCTGTGTTACAAATGAAACGAGAGAATATTCAGAATTCAATTCAGAGATAATCTGGCTCATTTCGGATAAAAATTACTGAATCCTCCCATCTAAGTCTTATATGGAAATAAAACGTTAAGGTTGCTTTGGGAATGGGCTCAGTCGGCATTAAGCGTGTTAATCTACCTTAAGTTCAGTTTGTGTAGCCGTCAGATCGATGTGCTAATGAATATCTTATTTATTTATTTTATTTTTCTACCAGCTAGTAAGTCGGACGTAAGAAAAATTCATCCAACAGTCTTTTGTGGTCATTAATTAGTTTAACTGGTACTTTAGTATCATAAACATATAACTTTGGTAATTTTCTTCATTTGTATTCACATGCGTAAAAAATTAGTAACTTCACTATAATATTTTTAAGCATACTTTTAGAATTACGTGTATACATACCAACTTCAAGAGCGTCAACATCAGAAGATTTTTTGGAAAAAATTAAAGGAAATGCATTTAAAAGAAAAAGCTGACATATATGCGTGCATTTGAAAACAATTACATATGGAAGGATTTTATAAAAAATTTGGCAAAGCGGCCCTTTTAATGGACCTAATCCAGTCCATTATGAAATCTTATGCAACCACATTTTCATCTCTTCCCTACCCGATTCTGCATGCAAATTTATTAAAATCAGCAGCACCAGTACTCAGCATTTGTTACAACCAATATGCGCATATACGTATATGCATGATAATCAACCTAAATAAGTTCAGACTACTAGACATGCTAGCAAGCATGTGTATCCACCGAAGAATATAATTCTGTTACTTCTAGCAACTTTATCCCAGTTAATCGGGACCTTAGAACAGAAACGGAATATTTTTCGATTTTAAAATTTTTAGCGAATTTTAAAATTTTTTGGGGAGTGAGGGGTGGGGGGTAATTGATTTTAGAGAAATGCAGTCTGAGAACTGAGAATTCCTTTTTTTAGTTCAAAGGGGCATTAGCCCAGAAGGGCTACAAATCTGGAAACAGCATTCCGCTTCGAATGACAATAAGCCGCAGTATCACTTTTCAAATTGTTGCCACCAAATATTATCGCCGAATACCAAATATTATTATTTCAGTTTCCTGCCGGAAGGTAAATTTTAAATGACGTAGTATGCAAAATCTAAACGTGTTTCAGAAGCAGTATTTGAGCTGTGTTTCAAGAATTCATAAAGAGGAGTAGCAGAGTTAGTTCCGGGTTTATGCTGCGTGTTTGAAATTTGCTCTCTAGTTGGTGTTAGACACCTTTCAGTTTATACTGATATTCTAGGCTCGGCTTTGCTGTATGCAGCCGATTTAACGGTTTAGATAAGCTAAGGAACAAGTCGTTAGCCATTCAAATTTATTAGTGATTTGTTACATTTTTATTTTCTGTTAAATTTAAGTTAGCCACAAGTGGTGGTGAATTGCCAGCACCGAGTGCGTGCATCTTGTTAAATTTAGGTCAAATAAAAAAGTTAATTAAAATCTTCTGCAGTTTTATTCTTCAAAGATATAACGAGTATTCGCTACTTCGTCTTCTACGTGGGGTCTACAATTTATGCTTCCAAACATAGTGAGACTTTATACAGTTACTTTAATTCATTTATTTTAAATTTAAATACCTTAATTTTTTATACTCTGCCTACTTAGTTTTAATTTAAAACAGTAAATAATTATATACTGGTGATGTAAATGGAACTAAAACAGCCAATTTTGCAGCATTATTAATTATTCATTCAAATTCATTGAAAACCGAAATTAACATTCTGAATCAAGATTTCATCCTGAACCCAAGTCTCTTGCTTTTTGCACTTCGGTCTAAATGGACTACTGCTTGCCGCTTCTCTTTTTTATCGCAAAGCTATGCAAAATATAAATATTCTTGAAAAGACACCAACAGTGGGCCAGTTTATTTGTGGCTGCAAATATTGACTGAAATTAAAAGTAAGGTTTAATCTGCCTCGGCTGCCAAGTTTCCTCTTTGTAATGGATCCACATCTTCAGCATCTACGAAAGGCAATATTTCAACATCTGCGCTATAAAATGTTCCTTTTGCATCATTACGTCTCTGTCTGCTTTATTACACATGCACTCACATACACACATGTATATATATATATATGAAATAATAAAAACAAATTTATTAGCAATGAACAGCAGAAATTTTGATGTCGTAGAATGCTGAGATGCCGATCCACACTGAATAATAAATTTGGCAGTCTTTATTTTATTTTCAGTATACATATTGCGGCCATAAACAACTTGGCACATTATTTGTGCCTATTACAAGAGGTTTACATTTTTAATAACTTTACAGCAAGACGAAAGCAGCAGACAGCAGTCCAACTAGGCCGAAGAATAGCGAGCAAGTGCATTGCGTTCAGGGTGAAATCTTAATTCCGACTGCGTTAGTTAGTTCTCAATGCATTTTGATTGGATAGTTAATACTTCTGTAAAATTATTATTGGCTGCTTGAGTTTTAGTTCCATTTACATCACCAGAATTATGTAAGAGTCATATGACATGGATTAATTTAGAAATGACGCAGTGCAGAGAGAGAGGTTACTATTTTTAGAATTCAGAAGGGAAATTTACGTTGCTAATTTAATCTTTTACATATTCTTCATTTTTCTTACATATATAAATATATTTCATAATTATAGAACTATTTTTTAAAAAAACAAAATGTAAACATGCCTAGTATTTTCGCGCATTAAGCTGCTAAAAAATTATCATTAAAGACATAAAGTAAGAAATTTAGAACTAGTTTTTCACAAAGACAAAACTGAAATTCATAATT
>KK113902.1:189754-245165 GCA_000611955.2 Stegodyphus mimosarum
TTAAGAGTAAAAATATTTTTTAAATTACAAATTTAATCTTTAAGGAATGAATGTAAACTTTCTTCTAGTTTTTCTGTTATTCTAAATGATTTTTATTTTTATTCTTGTATTTATGTATTTATTATCTTGTATTGTACATCTCTTATTGCACTGATGTACACTTTATCGTATTACGTTAAAGTGTATTATATTACATTAAAGTGTTTGTTTATAGTTAAGATTATAAGTGAATAAATCAGTAAATAGGAAATTTCAAAATAGCGCCCATGCCTGTAAGAGTGCTTCTCCTATACACAGTTATGTGCTTTGTGGGTTCTAGATGTGTGGAGTTCTCGTCTTCAGATCATATATTTCCAAACGAAAATAATAATAATAATAATAATAATAATATTTTTTCGATGAAAAACATTTTAATTATGCCAGAATGTTATGAAAAGTAAAATTTTTTTGTGTATTTTCAGTTATTTTTCAGTGTTGCCCCTCAAAGGGTTGAGGCATCACTAACGAAATTAGAAAGAATACTGGAAATAGTATGAGAGTATGGAAGGAAATTTAAGCAGTGTAAACATGGAAACAAAGAAAGAAGATACAAAACAGAAACACAGACAGTCATGCATTAAGAAGTTAGAATCAAGTCTTTAAAATTGATTTATTACTAAAATAAAATTTCACGAGATCAGAAAAGTTTTCCGCAGAAATTGTGGCTCCATTTCCCAAAAGAAGTGCCGCGCCTGTCTTTATTTAGGGCTGCAGTACGCTTCGAGTATAATTACGATTTATTTCATAAACTGAGAAGTGCCGAAGCCTGGCTCTGGTGGGTTCTGGCACAATTTAAGCTTTGTCCATGCGTAGAGAGTGTGTACCGCACAGTTCAAGCTCTTTGTTATGCATGATGAAACCAGATAAATGCGGAACAGCCTACACGAAGAAGGAAGGAAATGGGAGGGACATCAGCGTGCAGTTGTCAGCGGATAGGCATGTCATCAGTTTGTTCACTGACCACGTATCTCTCTGCCGATGTTCCTGCATCACATTTTCTCGGTGATTAATTGAGTAGAATTAAATGTCTGTCCTCGCAAGCTCTACAACTTATGCTTTATTAACATCTGTTTTCCATTTTCAGCCAGCTCTAGTGAGGACACCTTCTTGTTCGGCATTGCCTAACCGACCGACGGTGTCCAATGCAGCTCAAGATCGTGTCCCCCCTCCCAAGCCACCACCACCGCCTAAATGCAAGACCATGCAGCCTCCACCGCCACCACCACCTCATCAGCCGAGGTACACAAAACCGCCGCAAAGTTCCCCTGCGAGACCACCACCACCTAAGGTAAGTTCCCTCATTCTAACTTTCTTATGATGAATATAGTAAGCGTCTCAAGACCAAGTCCTTCCCCTCCTGGCCTGCCTCGGAACAATGGTAGCGTCTGCTAAGGAAGTTAATCACCTTCCCACCCCCACCACACATACATTTTATCTTCTTAGCGTGTTTCCATTCTGCGTTAAATACGTCTTATTTACATATTCTGGTACAATAAACCAGTGGTTTCAAAGTGGTAAGCAGCATGCCGCTCCCAAAGCAGTTTTATTTGGCCTACGAATACATTTTAGTTATGTATTTGTTGAATATATGGTGATGCAAAGTCGAGATTTTAGCTATTTGAAATTCTAGTTTATTTTTTCATTTCTATTTAAAACGAATATAAATAAAGCACCAGAAAATCTGAAAACTGAGCTTAGTAATTTACAGTGTGATATAAATCTTATTCAAAGATTTGAATATACAAATATGATTAACTTATTTAATTCTTACCTGTCAAAAATAAATAAGTTTGGATACGAATCAATCGCTTTCTCTGGAAATCCATTTATATATTAACTTTTTTTCACATCTGAAAATTAATATGAAAGGAACCCGATTGACGAGTTTTTAGTTTAAATTAAAGTAAGTTATATGGTGATTAAACTGTTTTAGAAAAGAGTTAAACTATTAAATTAAACTATGTTAGAACTATTTTGAATAAATGTCAGTCTAAGAATTTAATATTGAACTATCAGTATATCTATACTAACGTCTAAACTAAACGCTAATTTTCGCCCTCATTTTTCCGAGTGGCAACAGTCTCGCACGCTGAAGATAAAAATCTTCTATATTTCGAAAAGTGCTGCCAGCGCTCGCTTTCAAATCGTAGAATTCGTTAATAAAAAATTTGTTAAGTTTTACAAAATATGAAAAAAAAAAATCTGAAAGGCTTCAGATTTTAAATTGCGTCCAAAGAGGCGATTTTTTAACATTTTGTGTGTTACCTTTATTTATTAAATATCATGTTCTTCGCACCTTTAAAATTCAGTTCAAGAGCAATATGGCAAAATAATTTTAAAATGAGCATATCTTTAGAGTTTCCGATTCACAGTCTCGCGCGTTCGAGATATTCTGTATAACGTTGCCATTACTCGCTTTGAAATCGTTGAGTTTGTTAATCAAAAATTTCTTTAAGTTTTACAAAATATGAAATCGATAATAAAACAAATTCCAGATTTCAAATTTGGGCTTTCAGGTGCCCATATTCGCAGGAAGATTACGTTATTCAAAATTGGATGGCTTTAGGTACCGTTGTTTTATCACAATGCGAGAAACATACATGCATTTATGCAGATTCATCATTATTTAATTTCTTTAATACAGGGCGATAATATTTGGTGGCAGCAATTTGAAAAGTGAAACAACGCTTGTAATGAATCGACGCAAAATGCGAAAACGAAATTAATAGTGCTTTTGAGAAAATTGTCCCTTTGGACTAATAAAAATAGTACTGCCAAACATTATATATAAGATCATGTTCTGACGTTGAAGAAAGCACGCGATTTCATGTGACGTCATTGTATGTCGATTATTTTTCGGTTATGTCAGCATTTTAAATAAATAGCTGCTGTTCGCAACTTGTTTGTTTAAGATAATCGACACGGTATGTTATTGCCACATTAATTCTTTTATTGATGTTGGAAAGAAGCTGTTATATTACATTAAATCTAAATCATGACATCATACGTAGCCGTATCAAGCTGAAGTGTCCAAAATTTTTGTCTCCTGGTTTGGCAACAAAAAAATTATTTACGAATTGGTTGCTTGCTTGTACATGTTTCTACTGCTTGCCGAACATTACCTTGTCCAGTAAGGTCACCGGATCTCTCTCCTATTGAGCACGTTTGGAGCATTATGGGCAGGATCCTTCAACCAACTCGGGATATTGACGATGTAACGAGCCAGTTGGACAGAATTTGGCACGATATTCCTCAGGAGGACATCCGATCGATGCTAAGCTGAATAACTGCTTGCATAAGGTCCAGAGGTGGACAAACGCGTTTCTGACTTTTTCACTTTGTGAAGCCTTATCACTTCAATAAATCATCCATTTTTTCTCAAACTTTAATCATTCGTTTTTGCGTACATGTACATCACTTCTACCGATTGTCGTCCCATTCGGATAACTCCTTCTTGGTGCGTCTTTTTTTTTTTTTTTTTTTTTTTTTTTTAGATATTTAGTAAGAGAAATTTAAAATTTATTTCAAATAGTTTTTAGTTTGGTAATTTATTTTTTCAGTTCATAAAAATAAATAAATAAATAAATAAAAATAAGTAAATTTGGCCATCAGCTGTTATCAGATCTTGCATTGGACTCGTATGTAATTCGGTTTGAAGCCACTACAGTAGATGTTACGAAAGAAGTTTATTAAAGCTTTACTGTAACAATGGGTTAGTTAATATAAATCTTACGCATATACGAAAGTAGCAATGTTATTGGAATTGTCCTAAATAGAGTTTAAAATTATTTACCAATAATTCCATTACAGATATGATATTATTGATTAAGCAATTGAAAAAATGATATTTTTATGTTATTTTATCGTGATGTACATCAATCGTGTAATTAAATATTTGTTCTCGTCCGGAATTTTTTAATAGTTCCCCGAAGTCTTTGCTTGAGGTATGTCTAAATAAATGTTATCGTCTTCTGTTTCACCATTAATAATCGTTGGCACCCGCCTTGCGGATAATATCATCTTCAGTTCCGTTTATACCCCTGCTTAGCAAAAGTGATAATTTCTACTTTAAAACTGTCAGAACACTCTGCCCATTTTTATCTGGGCCTTTTTCACTATTTTGCCTAAATGAAGAATTATATTATTTTAGTCTGTATTTTTCCCTGACGTCTGTACACACGGACAAAATCAAGGAAATCGTTATTCCAAAATGGATAGTAAAATGGAGTTTTTCGTGACGTATATATCTCGTATAATTCAACAACGATTAGCCGTAGAAAGTTGAAATTTTGTGTATGGAAATGGAACTGCTATAACATCTAGTTGTGCACATACCTTTTCTATTACTATCGACACTACCTTATATATATATATATATACAGGGTGATTCGATGCTCATGGGACAAACTTGGAGGTGTGGTTGAGCATACTAAAACGTGTATTTTTTGTATAGGAGTGTTGGGTCTAAAGTGATATGTTAAGGCACGAACGCAAAAAATGACACAGAAGAAAAAATGAGTTTATTTACAAAATCAACGCAAAGCGCTTCTTTGCAGCAATACAGTATTCACAAGAAATGTTCGAAAGCGTGACCAACAGTAATACACACTACAGCTGTAATTGGGTAGCAGTGCAGCGGGTAGAGAGCGATAGTGAGCCGGGCAAATCGCAATCCGATGCATCAACGGAGGAATTATGTCATTCGGAACCTGACATGCATCTAATATATGGCGCAGCTAATGGGAACGGCAGAGCAGCGGCACGACTAGTAACGGTTTCCGAACAAGCGTATGCCAAAGCACACAATGTTCGAAAGGTCGCATCGGTCCCTGTGTCAAAACAGGTCATTTGCCACCAACTCTGACGGTAGGAGAAGAACAAGAACTGTACGACAACCTCGCATGGGAGAATCCATCTTGAAAATTGTGGCTGAAACAACGGACACAAGTACAAGAGCTATTGCACATCGTCTGCATTTGAGTCTGTTCACCGTTTGGAGAGTATGGCATGAAAATCGTTTGCACCCATACCATTTTCAGAAAGTCTTAGCCTTGCAAACGACAGATTACCCTCTACGAGTTGATTTCTGTCGTTGGTTCTTGCAGCAGTGTGCGTCGCAGGCGGATTTCCCATCGGATGTTCTATTCACGGACGAGGCAACTTTCACACAGGAAGGCGTCTTCAATACGCACAACAGTCACGCATGGACAACTGATAATCCACAAGCCATACATCCACATGCATTCCAAATCCATTTCTCTGTGAATGTGTGGGCAGGTATTGTTAACGAGAATCTCATAAGCCCGTACCTCCTCCTACCTGCACATCTCAATGGATCACGTTATCATATTTTTCTGCAAGAGGTTTTACCGGAATTGCTTCAGGATGTTCCGGCTGTCGTTCGCGATGGCATGTGGTTCCAGCATGATGATGCGCCAACCCATTACGACCTGGTGGTCCGGAATTATTTGGATGCGAATTTTGTGGGGCGATGGATTTGATGTGGTGGACCAGTCCGATGGCCACCCCGTTCGCCAGATTTATCCAGCGTGGATTTCTTTGTATGGAGGCATATGAAGGGAATCATTTACGAGACTTCCGTTGACTCGCTCGAGGACCTTCGTTGCATAAATATCTGTTGCGGCTGCAAGCGTGCGAGAAATGCCTAAAAATTTAAAGTGTTTGACAATCTCTTCTGCGACGTTTCCAAGCATGTAATACTGCTGGTGGTTGCAATTTTGAACATTTCTTGTGAATACCGTATTGCTGCAAAGAAGCGTTTTGCGTTGATTTTGTAAATAAACTCATTTTCCCTCTCGTGTCATTTTTTGCGTTCGTGCAGCGGGTAGAGACGTTTTGCGTTCATTTGCGTTTTGCGGGTAGAGACGTTTTGCATGCAGCGGGTAGAGACGTTTTGCGTTTGTCATTTTTTGCGTTCGTGCAGCGGGTAGACACGCCACTTTAGACCCTACATTCCTACACAAAAAATACATGTTTTAATATGCCCAACCACTCCTCCAGGTTTGTCCCATGTTCATAGAATTACCCTATATATATATACCCACTTACCTGAACAGGCCTTTATTTTCACAATTGTTAATCATAGACATATACTTCCAATTATAGAAGTGTTTTAAATGACGAAAATACTCATGTTTTCGCAATGTCAATTTTAAAATAATTAATTTTTGGATAAATAACGAAATTTAAGTTTTGTACGGTCTTTCGGATCCTATACTTATATTTGGAAAAGTTTCATACTCGTTATGAAAAAATAAAAATGAAAGAAGTTTGACTCTCGTACGGCAAAAATTGATCGGTATATTTAATTACAAGATTTGCAGTTTTTGATGTCGTTTTTAACATTGCTTGATAAACTGGTTAATTAAGTTAGACTAATTCGAAGAAATAATTTTGTCAGGACTGCGTGTTCGGTGCATATTCTTGGCAAACATCTTCGTGAACGTGAAGTCCAAATCTTGAACAGGGAACTGAATGCAGCTATGTTCTGTGGTAGAATATTGTGATTAAGTGGTAGAAGAACTGCACTTTAATGGGATTTAAAATCCTCTTTTATTAAACCACAATTATTTACAACCACTTCCCAACTCGGGAGGGATACAGAAAATAATGACCGTCACTTGGGTCTAAAATGAATAATCAAACTTAATTTAAACTAAAGCTAAATTGAAATTAAATCGTTGTTGCTCACAGTGCTATGAACGCGAGGTTGGCCTCTAAACTAAATGGTGCGTAGCAAGATTTAACTAATACTGACGCACTTGTAATTACTTCAAATAAGCAATCACCTACAGCGCTACGGCTTAGAATTTAAATACTAGCTACTCAGGCGAACGTTGAACAGAACGTTGAACAGTGGTCTGAGACTAAAAGCTCTCTCACACTGAAAGGTTTCTAACTTTCGTTTAAATACTACTTGGCTCCACTTCAAATTAGCATAAAGCTGAAACGCGTGCTTATTCTAACGGGAAGTTGAAATGAGAAGGGATAGAAAAAAGTTAAATTAAAATAAAACTTTGTTAGTTTAACTAAAACCTTACAACTTTAATGAAGTACAGCAAAAATGTGCATAATTTAGTACGCCCTACAAGGAAGTCATGTGGGGTCCACATCTTAATTTTTGGTCATCGTTTTAGTTATCACTTAGTTAATATTGTTATAATAATAACCGTAGACAAACATTATCACCTTTAGCGGCCCCTACTGTAGGTAAATCTTAAATTCGACTTGTATGTGGTTTTGCAGTATGACTGAATCAACCAAACTGAAATGTGGCGAACATGCTAAATCAGCAATATCCTTAATTCTCGACTTATGTTCGGATTTACTTTACTAGGTAAAGGTTAGTGAAAAATTCTTTCCCTTTTAGATTCCTGATATGAAGTTTAGTGGCCAAACCAGTGGTTATGCGAAAGAACATCAAGCGAAACTGGACAAGGACTACGCAAATCTGGGTAAGAGAAATATCGTGTTTCTTTCATTAATCAGGATAAGGATTCCCAACCCCCTTTTTTTTTATTCACCCCCTTCAAAAGAATGCTTTTCTTCATGGAATGCCCCTTACATTTTTCTTTATATTTCTGTTTAATCATCTAATATGGGAAATGAAATATATGAGAAAATTACTTAAGGATTGTAAGAACCATGATCCCCTATCAATTTCCATTTTTATGAATTTCCAAATTTTATAATATACATTTGGAACAGAAAAAGTAAAAAAGCTGAAAATACAAAAACAGTGAAAACCAAAGTTAATCTTTTTTTATTTAAAGCTCAAAACAGAACTTGTCAACGGAAAAGTGTTCTGAAGCTTTAAACAAAGTCAATTAACTTAACAACAAGAGCCGGGTTTCATTCCGATCACTCTATTGTCAATTAGCATAATAGTTATTAATTCTAAAAATTTTTTTATATACAATACTTCAAAAAATCTATACAATTTTGAAAGTCTCATTGAATTGGTCTCTTTTCCCTACCCGTTTTTGATGTCCGAATACAAATAGAAACAAACGATACAAGGAAAAACTTACACGTAATGCCGAAATAAAACATTTATAATCAAGGGAAAAGATTAGACTAATTACAATCAAAAGAAATATCTATAAAATTGGTAAAATAATAAGGCAATAATAAAAATAATAAAATGCTGTACTAATTACAATGTGAAGCTCAAATTTTTTATCGAAAAATTTGATTATCATATGTAAAGGCTAAAGATAGCTAAATAAGGGCCAGGTTCGAATGCGTACTTAAAATGAAAATACTTTTTGCTAAAGTAAAAGGAATGGAGAAATAAATGCGACCATTGAGGGGAATTAAGTAAAAAAATTGTACAAATGGAGGGGTTTTGCAATAACAAATTATAATGAAAAAACACTTCCTACCTGTAGGTGCTTCTTTTTCCAAAGCGAAAATAGTTATGTTACGGGACTGCCTCGCTGTAGGTCAGGGCATACAAACTGCTATGTAATTTGCGACACATTTTCTCAGCCTATGTTCTGAGAAAGGAGGGATCCAGTATATTTGTTTTGGGGGGGGTGGAATTTGTTAGACGGAAATGTCTGAATGACTGAAAAAGGGGGTGCTGGTAGAGTTGGCCAAAGTTTCAGAAATGGAAAAAGTTTTTGTTAGTAAAAAGTCGTCATTTTTCACGCATTCGAGCTATAAAAACGTCTTTTCAGAAAAGGAAAAGCCTCTTAATTAATAAAAGTTCAGTAGTGGCCAGCAAATTAGAGAGTATTTAATTATGTAAAGATATACTAACTTAATTCACTGATGTGGAATGTCAAAGATAGAGTTCTGAGGAACTAAATTACATATATACATTAAATTCTTGTTAAAGTCATCCACAAATTGCCTCCTTCCAGTTTAAGCAAAAACTTCATATCACTTGTTACAAGGAATTTAAAGATTAAGGTAAATGCCGGTTTTTTAAGCCAAAGAGAAATTATTTTATTTCGATTTTTATTGTGTTGAAGTATATTAATGAAGTAGTAAATTTCTTCTTGTAGAAATTCTGAATCATTGTTGATTCTTTTTATCCTGAGAAGTTGGGAATTAATGCATTAATTATGACTTTTTTCGAGATGTTAGATGTCCAATATGTCGATTTTAGCGTGTTAAATTTGAATTCTCTTCGTTTATCGTAAATTTTAATTAAATCTTGGTCTTGCACTATTTCCATTTCCCCTGTAATGATGTGTTGTTAAATAGGGTCTTTAAATTTATGGTATTTCAGTAAACTGCAGTCTCAACTTTGCTGTGGGGAAATTTGTAGCAATTTTTTTACTTAACTCCCCTCAATGGTCGCATTTATTTCTCCATTCCTTTTACTTTAGCAAGAAGTATTTTCATCTTAAGTACGTATTCGAACCTGGCCCTTATTTAGCCTTCTTTAGCCTTTACATTTGACAATCAAATTTTCGATAAAAAATTTGAGCTTCACATTGTACTTAGTACAGCATTTTATTATTTTTATTATTGTCTTATTATTTTACCAGTTTTATGGATATTTCTTTTGATTGTAATTAGTCCAATCTTTTCCTTGATTATAAATATTTTATTTCGGCATTAAGTGTTTTTTCTTGTATCATTTGTTTCCATTTGTGTTCGTACAACAAAAACGGGTAGGGAAAAGAGACCAATTCAATGAGACTTTCAAAATTGTATAGATTTTTTTAAGTATTGTATATAAAAATTTTTTAGAATTAATAATCATTATGCTAATTGACGATAGAGGTGAGTTGATCGGAATGAAACCCGGCTCTTAATGTTCAGTTAATTGACTTTGTTTAAAGCTTCAGAACACTTTTCCCTTGACAAGTTCTGTTTAGAGCTTTAAATAAAAAAAGATTAACTTTGGTTTTCATTGTTTTTGTATTTTCAACATTTTTACTTTTTCTGTTCCAAATGTATATTATAAAATTTGCAAATTCATAAAAATGGAAATAGGTAGGGGATCATGGTTCTTACAATCCTTAAGTAATTTTCTTATATATTTCATTTTTCATATTAGATGGTATAAAATTTTGCAGCACTACGAGCAGATTTTTCTACTAGTTTTTGTAGTTTTTTTCTCTGAACAACAAATAGAAAATTTGTCAACTTTCTCAGTAATTCTGTTTAATCATAATATAATACATAAATAACTTAAAAAATAACGATTATGAATAACAGTAAGGATGCTGCTACGTGCGTAGTGGTTCGTAATGAACTGAATGCACACAGAACATATGAAAGCCTGATGAAATTTACTTTCCCCAAAACATTTACAATTTTGGAATTTTTCACATAAAAATACTCTTACAGCTTTGTTTCATTACGGCAGAGCTAAATCAGTAGTTACCACTTGAAATTACTCAGAGAGTTTAACACAATGCAATGCAAAGGGCATCTAAAAAGCGAAACCCGTGTGATCTCTCAATACTCAACTGAAAACTACTGCTCTGTCAGATATATATAGTTTTTTTCTGTCAGATATATATCTTTAACACTGAATTTCGTGATTCTAGCATTTCACCGTTGAAGTTACTTGGCAATGAATTATAATGCTGTTTAGTTGTATGGACTTCCTTATGCGTGCTGTAATCTGTTGCGGCTATCACTTTTCTAATCTGTCTATGATAAAGGGGGCACTTTGATGCGTAGGCTGTATGCATCGTATTTAAATTTGCCTCGTTTGCATTGTTGTAGAGTTTACAATTTAGGATCGGAGGATTCGATTGCCTTAGTGGTCTAGCTGTGAAGTCTGCAAATGTTTTTTTCCTTCAGTGTGCATTATTCTTGCTGTGTAAGTGTCCATTGTATATATAACCCGTTTGAGTTGCTAGTGGCAGTATTATCTTGCGAAGCTTGATCTTCGTTTGTCATCGCGGACTTGAAGATCTTTCGGCGATGCGCAGTGCTGTGATGCTGTTGATCACATTTCTTGTTGCCATGCTTTTAAGTTCATCAAGCATTCCTTTTAGTTGTGAAAACGAAGGTGAATGTGCAGCCAATTCAGAGAAATCGCAGACTGAATGTCGGTTCATATTTGCTTCGATGTGAGGAGTCGGTTCTTCTGTCAGGCTGAAATAAAGTGCAACATTTAGAAGGAAAATGTTCAGAGTGACATTCGCATGTAATTTGCGAGAGTTTGTCTTTGTAAGACGAAAAAAATCACTAAGTGGACAAATCCATTTTAAAATTTAGGGGAGCTCTCTCTCTTAACGCATTGAGAGAGGGGAAAATTACGCGAATATTTTTTAAATATTTGGAACTTTGTGCTAAAAAGCTATCTGGAAAATACGGTAATCAGTTTTATTAATACTTTTTTTTTGTAACCGATAGGATCTTGATATGCCAATTAACTACCAGTACGTATTCGACTGTTAGAGTCCTTTAGCATCATAGACCTCCTTTAAAATTTGATTGACCCTCAGTGGGTAAATATCGATTACGCTGGGAACTCCTCAAGAGGTGACTCATTTTGAAGAGACATAAGATCAGTAGATGCAATCATATATCTCAGAAACGAATGGAGAAAGGGGAAAGAAAAGAATCTAGCAAGTGTTGCTAGATCCTAGTGCTGCTAGAAAGAGCTCTTCTCAAGAGACCAAAGGCACAATATAGTCCACAGGTAAAAAGAGGGAATATAGTCTACAGGTAAAAAAGGAGGGAAACTTGCAAAGGTATACATGCAATACCTATATCACTCTCCATTTTTTCAAGAAATGATTTAATTTTCGAAGTATGACTTGTTGCTTTCACTCATCACGACATCGACATTGAAATTCATTGGGATAAAGAAATGAAATTTTTCAATATTTACAGAAGAAATATATAGATACAATATATTTACAGAAATATTTCAATATATTTACAGAAGGTGAACAATATATTTATATTTATCTCCGTCTAATTAGTTTTCAGACGGGATTCTACTAATTCTGCGTTAAGCCTCAGTTAAAGATGGGGAGCATTATGATTTTAATTTTTTAAGTTATAAATTTTAGTTTATTATTTCATTTATTTTTGCTACAGATCTATTCAAGGACTTTGCAACTGATTTCTGCGTCCGCAATTTTCTCTCCTTACCAACGATTCAACGAAATATTAGAAATAGTGCGTACCTTTTTCGAGTATTCGTTTGGAGTCTTCTTTTCCCTCTCCGAATAATAATGTCATTTATTTTTCACTTAGAAATTTCAATAGCATGCACTTCATAAAGTTTTGAATTATGAAGTAGAGATATTTCTCTTCGCAAAGCGAAAAGGAAAGTATTCTTCAATCCAGAACTTGTTTACATGCGACATTTTGAAAGAAGAATGCATTTAAAACAGGCAGATGTCATATCTCATTTCAAACAATAAGCTGTTGCAAATTAGTTATCATTTTTTATTCTTTATAGAAATCGTTCTAAAAATATGCTGATACCATCCGTACTTAGGTGAGAAAGGTAATGTTTTTGGTGTGTTAAAAAGAGCGAAATTTCCAATTTTGGAATCTTGAATCTTAATAGATACGTAGGATTTTCGAATTCGAATGTTGATATTCCGAAAAGGCTACTTGTAAGAAATTTTTCTGTTGTGACATCAGTTTTTTGTTATTACTTCTGCTTAAAATAATCAAGGGATTCCGTGTTTCTTTGCAGGCGATATTCGTTCCTTGCTGACCCCCAAAAAGCCCCAACGTCCATCCGCCTTCTCTGTGAACAGAGACAGCGAGATGGAACAAAAGCCGGAAGAAATTTACGAAACCTTGCAAGTGGCGGAAGAAGAAGAAGATCACTACACATACCTAGACGAATCAGAGGTAAGCAGATTTTTGATTAGCTGGCTAAAAGATCATCCTTACCGTGATATCGCATATAATTATTTGCTGTATATCTATAACAGTGCGATACAGTAACTTCACAACTTACGTAAATTCGCAGTTATGAGAGCCATTTCAAACTGAAACCTACCGATTTAAAATAAGCACTCCGTATATGTAATCCTTTAAATCCACTTTAAAGGATGCTTACAAAAATCATCATCAATTAATATACGTTTAATTGTGTAGGCACCAGAAATAAGACTGCGAAAATTTAAAAATGCAAATGCAATCTGTTTAAAATATACCAAGAGAAAGTAAAACTAAAGGTATATTTATCACATTATATGTGTTACCGGCAATGTGTGAAACGCCGGCTTTCTACAGAATACCAAGGAATTTTATAGCATGACTGGCTTTTTTATGCAAAATGTCAAATGTGAAAACTATTGTATACTGTTATGAGTTTTGTATACTTGCAAATGATTTTAGTATCATTATATGTAAATTGTAGTACCTTTTGTATAAGTAATAGGAAACGCCTCAGAAAGCGAAGCATCGCCTAAAAAATACGGGTACTGGGGTAAGTCCATTTAACACTGAGGTAAATGGTGGCGAGATAATGCCAAGCTACCGATGGTTTGGGCTATTAATTTTGCCAATTTAGTGCGAAATTCATTTTTGCATTAACCGTGAGAGATCTGTTGTTTGAAATTATCACAAACTCGAGCGCTTACCTTCAAATAACAATACCTGAAAATAACATACATACATATATATATAATAACAAAACAATTTTTAAAAAAAAAACATAATATAATCATGCCTAGTATTTTTGCGCATTAAGCTGCTAAAAAGTTATCAATAAAGCCAAAAAGTAAGAAATTTAGAACCAATTTTTCACAAAGACCAAAAATTGAAATTCATAAGTAATAAATTTCAAATAATCCTATAAATGGAAAAAAAGGATTTAATAAATGTTAAAACCAAAACGCTTCAAACAAGCAATACACCAATTCAAAAAAATCAATGAAATTTAAAGAAAAAAAAGAACATAATAGAAGAATTTAATCAACTTCAATGCACTTCATCAGAAGGAGGAACACTGAAATCAATTGAAATCTCTGTTCCACAAAAATCCTTGCTTTTCTGAATCCAGAATTAGCCGATGAACCATTTTAAGGTACTGTAATTATAATAGTTCACCCGAAAACTCTGGTCCCTCCCCAAAGCAAGGGAAAAACAAAGTAAATTCTACTCAAATTTTTTTACCGTTAAATAAAGAGAACTCTATTCAAAGAATTGAACACGTAAGTGAAATAATAAATACTCAAAATTTTACCTTTAAACAAAGAGAACATTATCCGAAAGAATTGAAAACGTAAATGAAATTATAAAACTTTAGTGAAAAGACTTTGTGTAAACGGAACTATTCCGTTTCTTCTAATGGCTAAGCCATAAAATGTCTGGATCTTCATAAAAATATTGCCAGTCAGCCTGTTTTTAGCCCCTAATGTCTTTCCATGTTTCCATCACTAACTTTTGTTCCAGAGTACTTTACAATACACGTAAGCGACTTTCTATTCTTTGCTGAATGTACCCAATGCACTATACGTTTTCAATATCCGTATTATTCTCGTAAACTTTAGATGACAGTACAGTTTTGAACGCTTTTGAATCAGCATCACCAAGATATTTGACATATAGAACATCATACAATGTTTGAGATCTGCTGAAAATGTCTTTGGCACTAATGACCTCCATTCCCCCACTTGCCATTAACGGCAACGCAAAAATCTCTCTTGTCACCATTAACCGATAGGCATTCTTCAGCTGCCTCTTTCATTTGTTGCATACATACTAGTTCAGACGCAGCAGTCAAAAGGTTTAATGTACTTGAGAATTTTTGTGGGCAGAGGTGGTTGATTCTTCACTCCTCATAGAAATCTACCAGCTATTCGACATTTTCTAGTATTGAGAAGAGGATACACAAATCTCATGTTTAAATCAAACATACTTACTTTTGATTCGGTGTTTTCTAATTGATGAGTATTGAAAAATTGAAAGAGTTCTTACAATTCGTGTAAAATATTTGTAATTTTGATGCAAGATCTATTCGCCTTTTCACTAACACATATAACATTTTTACGTTTTTTAAGCAAACGCTTACTTCTTGGGATTCTAAATTAACTAATTAGCTATATAATAGCAATAAAATAACACTAACTAGCAGCCGTCTAAGTGCAAATTGTGTTTAAACGTAAAGTGCCGAGATACGAGAGAAATTCAACAAAAAGAACGCACCAGCATCAGTAAAAACAGTTGCAGTTAACTTCACTGTTGCCAATTCTTCAATCATAAAAAAGTAAAAGACGTTCAACAGAAATAATAATATATGCAGAGCACTAACTGAGCGGCTATGTGGGAAGAGAGGTTTGTTTACATTAGCTAGCCGTTTAAATGGAATATAAGCTGTGAAGTGCTTTCAGAAAGAATGACAAATTCCAATATTTCTATTGTTTTGATAAACAAATGTGGTACAGCTTTGGAAAGATGAAAGATTAAACTATTTAATGCAACTAAAAACAAAAAATCGATTTTTTTGGTGGAATTTCACTTATCTGGTCTCCTTAGCGAAAGGTTAATGATCTTAAAATATTAAACAACGACCATTTCTACTCAGGTTATCGTGAAAAGTATTAAGCAATATTTTTCCCCCAGAAGAGATTTTATTTCTAGAATCTTATAGAATTCGTGTTCTAGAAAACAGAAGTATTTCTATTCAGGTTAAAGGTATTAAGCAATATCCGCCCCGCAGAATAGAGATTTTATTCCTAGATTCTTATAGAATTCCTGTTCTAGAAAAGAGAAGCAAACTTCCGCTACAAACTTCTGCTTACGCAGTCAATTCGTAATTTTATTTGCATTCATTAAAAATGAAAAACATTTGAAGCTTAATGAATTTTTTGTACGATTACCAGATTATGATTCTAAAGCAGAGAATATTAATAACATATTTTCAGGCCTTCAAAATTTATAAATTACCTGTGTGAAAATTCTTTCAGCATATCAGATTTAACAAACTTATAAATTAAAGACACGAATAAATCACAAAACAGCATTTTTGACTGGAATTGATGGAACGAAAGTCAACCTCGAATTATTCCAATTTATTACTCAACTGACCTCTCACTGTAAATTGAATATGACGTCAAAATCGCAAATTTTGAAATTAAATATTCTACTCAGTTTTTTGTAATACGGGAATCAAATTTCTTATAAATTAATTTTTTCATAACGCTTTTCTCGGGCTCAAAGTTCTGCTAACGTCAACAGGCATTTAGAAACAAGTAAAGTACCACTTCCGACTGACCAATTTTACTCAAAAATTTAATCAAGTCTGCAGAAAGCTTAAGTACGACAAATGGAAGTTATTGGAAGTTTCATATGTAAGTTATTGTGAACGAAACAAATCGTCACACACATGCACAACCAACGCTAAGAAAGACGGACATCATTCTAAAAATCGTCAAAACGTGTTGTAGGGACTCTAATTCGTGCTTATTCACTGAAAATTCACGATCGAATTTTTAGAAGAAAACATTACCTCCCTTTCTTTGTATAGGCTGGCGGTAGGTAAGAATCATTTTTACTCTTACTAATGGAATGTTTCGAATTCGCCCCCTACCGATTTAACATGTTCTCTGGAATTACTATTGTTCTTTCTTTAGAATTACTACTGTTTTCTTCTCTACAATTACTACTATACTTTCTTTAGAATTACTACTGTTTTCTTCTCTACAATTACTACTATTCTTTCTGTAGAATTACTACTATTTTCTAAACTTACTACTATTTACATCTCTAGAATTACTAGTATTCTTTCTCTGGAAATACTACTAATCTCTAAAACAGTGGTTCTCAACCTTTTTTACCCCACGCATTCCTTTTCACCCTTGGTAGACAATCACTCCCCTACCATATCCTTGTCAAAAATCGAAAAATACGTATACATTTATTAAACTTTAGATATTTTTTACGTGTTTTATATTATACAAGAAAAGTAAAGAAAATGTTGATAAATACCAAACTATGAATAAAACAGATTTTTATATTCTTGAACTAAAACTGAATAACAGGTAACTAAAAGTTAATTACATTTCCCTCTTGAAACTATGAATACCCCCCCGGTTGAAAACCCCTGATCTAAACTTACTGCTATTTGTTTCTTTAGAATTCCGACTAATTAAGAGTCACTGTTATTTTTTTCTAGAATTACTAATATTTCCCCAGCTTAATACTGTTCATTTTTTTTATAATTATACTATTCTCTAAATTCACCACTCTTTAATTCTCTAGAATTGCTACTATTCATTTTCTAGAATTACTATGGTTCTCCAGACTTACTACTTACTTACTGTTCTAGAATTACTACTACTACTATTTCCTGCAATATTTGGATTACTAGGGAACAATTCGCTATCTTTCATAAGTCAAGCGGTCAATGCATGTGTGACAGAGCATAGTCGCATGCCTCGTCTGCTGAAGTTTCTGCGCAGTTTCTTTTCACGCCCGCAACTCGGTCACTCTCGTTTCGGAAACACGGTTTCGGTCTAGCTGCTTTGACAGCACCGAAGATTCAATTTTGGAATACGCAGTTCGTCTATAAATGGAGACAGATTTAAATCTAGCTATATATCAATCATATCGTCTGTCTCACGTACAAGCGTGAAATGTCGAAATAATTCTGAAATAATATTAAATGAGATTTTTTCCCCTCTTCCCGAAATAATTTTTTGTTTCGCATTCTTGAAGGAAAGACTGAGAATTCATGGAATAATTTAGCAATCTCAGTCATTCCATGAAGGAAAGACTGAGATTGCTAAATAGATAATATTTTTTTTTGGATATCGGCTTCCTAGATATGCATTTGAAAAATAGATATGTGAATGGAGTAAGTAGCTAGATTTCCTGAAGATAATGTTGTTGCAAAGTTTGCGTGTTTATTTGACTGTATTTTAATTTTTATATATTTTTACAGGCTGTGTGCCGTTTTTATTTATTTGACTAGCAGCTAGAGCGACCAACTCCCTAAAGTTATTTTAATAAAAAAGAAAAATAAATGTAGGAGGATTTTAACGAATCCAGTTTGTCTCATTTCATAAAAATATATAATATTTCTAGTTAGACAGCTCACGATTTAAATGCATTATTATTTAAATCAAGAAGACTAAAATGTATACAAAAATATTCGTATGAGCTGCGTTCATTGCTTTTAAATCACTTGGTTTGCAACGGGATATCAGACAGATTAAATTTACGTTAAAAGCTTACACTTTAGTGTAATAATTTTCACTTTAGTTTCTGATTTAGTATTAGTGTACACTAAACAGAAACACGCTGGTGCGTGGAAGACAAAAGTATTTTATTTCAGCCAGTAGCGACATGTTGCTTTTAAATACCGGATTTGTTGATTAAAACTGAAAGGAACCTTAAATTTTGCCAAATGGCAACTATCTCGCGCATTGGAGATAAAAATGTTTTATTTCGAACAGTGCTGCCACTTCTCACTCTCAAATCGTTCAGTTTGTTAGACGAAATCAATTAATTCGTATAAAATATGAAATAAAACAAACTGGAAATTTAAAATTCTGGCTTCGAGGTGGATTGGAATATAGAAATGTAAAACAGAGAATGAATGAAAAACTTTTAATTATCTAAGCAATATTTATAAAATCTGTGACTTTAAAATACGGTATTTAAAATAATGCTTCTCGATGAGATTCAAAGCTGAAAGTTAACAAGCACATTTTTAAATGAATTTCTAATGTTTAGTACTTAATCTGGCGTCTCTTCTTGTAATCAACTTGAGGCAAGTCTCCAGGGGCAGATGGGGCTATCCGAAATTCGGGAAAATAGGCAAATTTCCCGAGGCTCCGATGGCTGTGACGTTGTTTTGTAACCGATTATCGATGATTTACACGAAACATTATAATAGCATAACTGTAGGAGAGGAAGAAATGTTTTAGATATGCCGGCACTTTTAGGTAACTCTTCTCCTAGATTAAGACCTTCACTTGGATATCGTCGTAACACTACTTCTTCATGATTCTGAACTTCAAATGTTGCCATCAAATTTGTTCTTTTATGCCAGGGCTCCCTTATATCTTGACGAGCGAAAGGTCGACTTGATAAAGTTGCCGACACCATTGTGCCCATTGGTAAATCTTCATCAAGTTTATGTCCTTTGCAGGAGTAACCATAACATGGGTGTCCCGTCACCCTTGATGAGGTTTGCTTTCTTTGCGATACCGAACTTTTAAAGGTCCCAACAAATTTGTTCCTTTATGTCAGGACGCTGTCATGTCTTAGCGAGCGGTGGTTAACTTGAAAAGGTGCTAGTACCCTTTGTATACGTTGCTGGCTGTTCACCAAATTTAACACTTTTACACGAGTGACTGTCACATGGGTGTCCCGGCCTTGCTTTCTTCAGGATTCCAGGCTTCATAGGAGAGCTGTAAAATTTGTTCCTTTATGTCAGAATGTTCTTGTGTCTTGACAAGTGATGACCAATTCGAAAATGTGCTGACACCCTTCGGGCCCTTTGTTGCTTTTGTACCAAGTTTAAGATTTTTACACGAATAACTTTCACGTGGGTGTCTCAGCACCCTTGACAAGGGTTGCTTTCTTTGCGATACCGAACTTCCTAAGGTGCCAGCAGAATTTTTCCTTCATATCAGGATGCTGTTGTGTCTTGGCCACCGACGGTCAATTTGAAAATATTCCAGTACCGTTTGCGCCCTTTGCTTACTGTTAACCAATTTAAGACATTTACACAAGTGACCTACCATAGGTGTCCTGATAACAGAGAATTTGCTTCCTTTGCGATACCGAACTTCAAAAGTGTGCCCCCAAATGTGTCATTTTATGTCAGAGATCCATTGTGTCTTTCCAAGCAATGATCGACTTGATCAAGGGACCAACACCATTGTTCCCGTTCGTGGCCCAAGTTTAAGACTCAAACGAGTAACCTTCACATGGGTGTCTCGGTGCCCTTGCTTACTTTGCGATACCGAACTTTGAAGGATGACAGCAAATTTGTTTCTTTATATCAGGGCGCTCAGTCTTGACGAGCGACGGTCAACTTGAAAAGGTGTCAGTACTTTTTGTGCACATTGATGACTAATCACCAGGTTTGAGACTTTTACACGCGTGACTTTCATGTTAGTGTCTAGGAACCCTTGGCGAGGGTTCGCTTTCTTTGCGATACCTAACTTCATAACAGTACAGCCAAATTTGCTTCTTTATGTTAAAGCGCTCTTTTATCTTTAGGAGCCATGATTGGTTTGAAACAGGTGCCGACACATTTGTGCGTGCTGGTGACCAGATTTTTTACATGGGAAACTTTCAGATGGATGCCCCAGCACCATTGACTAGGGCTGCTTACTTTAAGATAGCAAGCTTCATAACCCTGCCATGAAATTTTTTCCTTTATGGCAAGGCGCCCCTGCTTCTTCGTGAGCGACCATCCACTGCCGTCGACCATTGGCAATTTCGTTGCTGATTGTTCACCAAGATTAAGAGTTTTACCCGAGCGACCTCCCTATGGGTGTCTCGGCGCCCTTCAAGAGAGTTGCTTTCATCACAATACTGAATTTTATAAGGGTGCTGAAAATTTTGTTTCTTTATACCACGGTGCTCTTGTATCTTAGCGAGCATCGCATGAATTGAAGAGATACCGAGGTCACTTGAAAAGTTGCTCGCGCATTTTATCAAGTTGCCAGCACCGGCCATGTTCATTCATATGTTCATTCATCGTTAACTGAACTGTATATGAAAATATTGTATTTTTATAATTGCACAATTTTGAAATTTGTTCTCAGATCAAGGCAATCAAAAACGCCGAAGGGGTGGCGAGCAGACCGGAACCGAAGGCCAAAACAGACATCGTGGATCTCCAAATCACCGACAGACCTTGGCTTGACTTACAGACCAGCTACGCAGCCATTGCAGCAGCTAATTACGAATCCCTGGCTGAACTCATAACTGCGGTAAGAGTGTTAAGAAACATATTTTAGACTAGAAACAGTTGTATTTTAATCAATTGAGTTATCTCATTATTAGTTTAACTTTATTATTACTTTCATCAAATCCCGCCAGTATAAAAATTAATTAGTATATGTAAGTGTAATGTTCTTGTTTCAATGGATGGATCAGCCTCAGCTTCGGCGTGCCGCATTTGTTTCATAAGTATTTAAAACGCGAGCCAAAGCGTACTTAGAGGCGTGTTTTTTTATTTTGACCAGGACATTTCTCTTATATTTTCCGCAAATAGCGGATATTGAGTTTCTGTTATCGTATTACGGATGCCGCTTAATGTGATCGCGGTTAATGTTATCATTCGTATATTGTTATCGAATTGCTGAAGTCCCGCCAGTTTGTATACGAAAACATGAAAAATACATAGCTTATTCTGATCAACAGTTGCTTAGTAGGATCAAATTATTATAGAATAAAGTTTTTTAACTTTTTTTTAAAGTCGCCAAACCAGGTCAAACTTGATTTAAAAAATTTCCTAATGACAGAAGAATATAGCCAAGTGAGGGATGAACTCGATTAACAACTTGGTTTCGATTTCGGTGAACCATTTAAAATTACGCAAAAAAGAAACCTTAGTGTGAGGTAGATTTTGAATAACGTTCTCGATTTTGAGGACAATCAGATACAAGTCTTTCTTCTCCAGGAACCTTCTGCAGAATTTTTCTTTTACTTTAACGAGAAATCACTGAAAACATGACACATTAAGATTACTTTTTTACTTAATTTAAAATTTTTCATTGACATGTTATGTTCTCTCCCAATGAGGGATGCTTTTCAAATACTAAGATTAGAGACACAGCATCTGTCAAATAATTCCAAAAATGTTAGAAACAGGTCATTATTGAAATTTTGCGTTAAACACATTATGAACAGTTCATGAACACACTTTTGCATTTTCCCAATCAAAATTACCTAGTTATCTGTTTCTAATTATATTCATATTAAATTAGTTAAATTCCGTTGCTGTTTTGAAAAATATTTTTTCTTATCTTTTCATGTTAATTAACGATGAGATTAATGTTCATTCAGTTAATGTAATCAAAATAGGCGTGGACAAAAATGATCACATTGAACGGCGCCTACAGAAATTTAGATAGATCTATCAGATATGGGCTGACACTGGTAGTTCGGTCCGAGGTTCGAATCCCGCGAACGGGCTGACTGCATGGGCGTTTTCGTGGTTTTCCCCATGTGTAACGTGTATACGAACCAGTTCCCCTTAGAAAGTCCTCCACGAAGGCATCCCTCCCTTTAGGCAGATAGCCCTCGTGTGCTTTGCCATAATTGAATAACCTAACCAGATATGGGCTGAATGTCGCCTCCAACGTCCATTCGAAAGTAGGAGTGATAGAACTATAAAAAAGAAAGGGAACGTTTGGTCTTTTTAAGCCTTGCACAAATTTTGCTTGAGTTCTCAGCTGTAAAAACCATTCTCAACAGTCTCAAGATAGTTTTATTTATTTATTTATTTATGCCAATTCTCCTCTCGCTTTTAACATTAAAATATAATTCTTAGTAGAGTGAAAAGTACCTCGACAGAATAAGGACAGCCTATTCTACTGGTATTAAACTAGAACTTATCACTTTTGCTGAGCATTATTGTGTATGGAACTGAGGAGGATATTAGGCTTGGATAAACTAAAATTAATACTTTTGTAATCCTTTTTATGTCAAAGTCATTTTGAACTCGTGTATAAGCCCATCCCATTTTTAGTAGAGGCGAAATATGTAATACATGCGAACATGTAGTAATTTATTGTATTATAAATTAAACTATATTTCAATCAACGTTAACTGAATATAAATTAATGAAAAAAATAAAGTTTTAATTTATTAAGAAAAGCGTTTATTGCTTTTAAAGTTCTCAAAAAAGCAACTGCAATTTTAAGTTTCATATAAAAATACTAAAGATTTTATGTAGTACGAAATCATAGAAATCTGAGAATTAGCTGAGCTGTTTTCAAAACAACCGAGGGAAAAACAAGTTAAACATTTTACGCAATGTCTGGCAAGCGGTTTGGTTAAAAAATACATAATAGTATAAAGGTTTAAAACTTTTCGAACTCAAAATGTTCAGCTGAAGGTATTTAAAAATTAAATATACATTAATTTATACCAGTTACATCAATTATGTAATTATAGTATAAAACACGAAATAAAAAATTTTAAGATATATAATCTTACTGGTTCGTAATGGCTCAATTTGTTAACTAAGAATGTTATAATCTGCAAGGCAAATTAAAGATCTTTTTCATCGAAAGCAGTATTTTGGAAACTGGTTGTTTGCCGAAAGGTGTAAAAATTAAGGGAAACATGTTACGTCACATGCAACAGCAATATTTGTCAGGTCGCGCGGATGATAAATGTGATGGTAGCGTAATATAACAATCAAAACCTTTTTGAAATACTTTATTGAAAATGTTTCTCCTGTTATTTTTACTTTTCTTGCCTAAAATTTGCAAAGAAATAATAAATAACTTTCGATTTTTTTTCTTTTCAGTCATTGAACGAAAGTGTTGAATATTTCCAAAGAGATGGAAAGTCTCTGAAGTGGAAAGACTTCAGCTTAGAGAGCGAGAAATGTGTTCAGATCACGCAAGACCGGTCGATATACAATGCAATATACAAGAACCATGGCCGAGACAAAGTAACACTGATGGTAAATTTCTTCCCCTTTAAAAATGCATAATATTGTATGAAAATGATGATTTTTTTCGCAGCTCAAATTTCTACCGAGCGCAGTTCCCAATGAAGTACTTTCGAAGCTTAAGCTGCCGCGTATGCTTTGACGAAATTTGGCGACAATTAAAATTAATTTGGGGACTACTAAAAAACAAAATGTTAACTTTCCAAAAATGAGACATCCCGATATGAGAACATTTATTGAACAATTAGTAACATTTATTTACATTTACTTCAATTTTGAGGCCCACGTTGTCCCCAAGTTTAAACTACCCGCATTTTTTAATAGCAGGCACTAACCATTTTAGGCTTTAAGTACTACTAAAGCCAGAAGAGGTAGTCATTTTATTATGGAGACACCTAATAGGCGGCCATCGTTACTTCCTATGAAGAGAAAAAGAATTTTACATCCATGTCTTCTCCGGGATTCGAACCCGAGCCGTTTTGTACAACAATCTAACTACTCGCATATAGATTGTGGTTTCCATACCTCCGCTACTGCTTTTCACAGCATCAAAGGGCTGTTCTTTCCAAAAGGATTTCCGTCACATGAATTCGGAAAGATATTACTCTTGATGATGTCAAACCGTATCCCTTTGCTTCTTGTTTTAACAGAGGTCCACAATCTTTCCATATTTTGGGTGTGAGCACCTGTTGGCTGTAACCAGAATTTAACTAACCGTTGACTGTAACCAGCTTTTCAAGCTCACCTGTTTTATAGGCTTATCAGCAACATTAATAATTGTTGATCCTTCCACTACATGGTCTTGGCAACCCGTTCCTCTTTGTCATTTCTTTCGCTATTTGGCCGCAGCTTCCCTATAAATAATTTCATTATGTGGCTATTTTTGTACTTTTGCTCAACATACGTACAAAATTTTGTCCTCCTGTAAGAAAACCGTTGTTTCTTTTTCAGTTGATATCAAGTTATATGATCAATATTTTAGAGGGAAACTTAATGATGAAGAATAAACGATATTAGGAAAAACCTAATTCTTATTTTCAAATTGACAAAAAGTTAAAAGACGTCAGTATTTAAAAAGAAAATAATTAACAATAGAACGATATGAAGTGGTTAAACGTGAGCTTGAAAATATAAAATGTGGCCCATAAAAGTATCACACAAATTACTGCTTCTTTACTAATTGATTATAAGTTTAGAAGAAAAACAATTACTGAATCACGATATTATTCGGACAGCATCCTACTCAAACCAGTCTGAAAATCAAATCGGTTGCAGGTTAAAAATCTGGGGCTTCTACTTACCAAGTCTGTCGATTATTCTTCCGATTCTGATGATTGACCGAGGTGGCCACCTTAATCCTGAGCTATCGTGATATCACATCAACTGATAGAGGTGAGACCAGCGGTGCCAACGCGTTTTTTCAAGTTACTTATTCTTCGCCAAAGCGCAAGATTGCCGTGGCATAAAGGCACAAATTTGCTGGCATCGTAATGAAGTTCAGTATTGTGTGGCAGGCAATCCTCATCAAACTCCCGAAAAGCACACGTGAATATCTTAATCTTGGCGAACAGCCATCAACTTGCACAAAGGTGTCGGCACTTTTTTCAAATTGATAACCGCTCATCAAGACGTAATGGTGCCCTGACATAAAGACACAGATGTATTGGTACCCTTATGAAATTCGCTGTCGTGAAGAAAACAGCCCTTGTGAAGGCTGCCGGGAAGCCCATATGAAGGTCTTAAACTTAGCAATCAACAACCAACCCGTAGAAGGGTGCAGGCACCATTTTCAAATTGACAATCTCTTGTCAAGACACATTTTGCCCTGACATAAAGTCACAAATGTGTTGACACTCTTATGAAGTTCGGTACCATGAATGAAGCAGTCCTCATCAAGGCTATAAAGACACTTATTTTGGCGAGCAATAACTTATTTGCATGAAATGTCGGCATCTTTAACATTTTATGAAATCATCAAGTGGCGGGAAACGAAAATTCCTTGCTTTTATCCAACGCACTAAAAAATTAGATCTATCAGTTATGAATTTTCCAAGATTTAACGATAATGGAGTTAAGACGTTGAGTTTAATACAGTTACCAATAGTTTATCTTTCGATGTTTTTAAGAATATCGTTGATTTGAAGTGCAACCTCAAATGACACGGAGAAAATAAATATCGGGCAGTTATGGTGACATGAATTAAAATTGCAACGGCAACTGAAATGCTTATTTTAAAGTTACACACTATGCTGTTATCAAGTTTATGGTTGCACCTTATTGTAAACTAAATTTTCATTTCATTCTGGATAAAGTTTCTCAGTTTATATCCAGCTTTACAAGCTCTGCGTTGTGTTGTATATGCAACTGAAAATGTCGAACGAAACGAAAAAAAAAAGAGAGAAAATTTGAAAGGATTGAGATTTTAAGTCACACCAGAGGATTTGTTAAGGTTTTTTATGCTCTCGCTGAGCATCGCAGATTACCAGTCAGCTGTTGAACTCACTCCTGCTAACACTTTTTCATCTTGCTAGCTTACTATTAAGCACTGATTTCTTCGCACTTAAGCCACATAAAATTCAACACCAAAATCACAAAATATTGTAAGTGCATACGGGTTAGTAACGGACTGAATGCACTTAGAACCAATAATAGCTTCATAAAATTTATTTTCCCCAAGGAAATATTTAAGTTTTGGAATTTTTCACACAAGTACTTGTACAGTTCTTTTCAGTATGACAGAGTGAAGTCATAATTACCACTTCAAATTACTAAATTTCTTGCCCAAGCTTAGTTCCGACTTGTCGGATACAACTCTGAAGTCCAGCCTCTTGTTTTCGGCAAAGTTTGAAGAATATCCGCTGCGTCTTCTCTCAAGAGAAGCGACGTGATGGCAATCCTTAGTTGGGGAATCTAAACCATTTCCGTTCGGCACGATAGAGAACTGAATCTTTTACGCTTGCCAGGATCCCTTTCCATCACACATGGAAAGCTTTAAACAAGATCGGGAAGATATACGTATGAATTTAAAGGTATCAGAATTGTGTACACCTGTCATTATGGATTTCTTCAAGTTGTCAGCTTCTTGACGACAGCAGAAACTCTGTAATCGATTTTTTGATCTACAGCAGAAACTTTCTCCGATTTGTTTTCCGGTAGTAGAAACTCTTTCTTCCGTTTCTCCAACTCTATTTTCAACTCTAGTTACCCTCCAACTCTATTTTCAACCCTAGTTACCCTCCAACTCTATTTTCAACTAGTCTGCCTTTCTTAGCTTCAAATTTGTTTTCCGTTATGACAGTAATTCCTCTTTTCCTTTCCTTTTGACTTGCTTCAATCTTTTCTTGGCCCACTTTCATCTCTTCTTTAAGGACTTGACAGCCTCTTCACCTTTTTACTTGCGTACGGGTTCGTAAGAGATTGAATGTACACAGAGCCGATAATAGTTTGATAAAGTGTATTTTCACTAAGGAAGCATTTTATTGTTTCGAAAGTTTTTGAAAAAGCACTGGTACAGCTTTTCTCAGTATGACGGAGTACAATCAGTAGTTACTACTTAAAACTATTAAAACTATTAGCCACAAGAAAGCCCCAAATTTGAAGCTTCCACGGTTATCCCTCAGTACTTTGTGTTAATCTCTGAGCTGAACTCTCAATTAAACTGGCAAATGATGCTTCTCCCTGTCTGACATAGTTTTACCCCGTCAACCAAGAAATGTTCAGTACCTTCGATTTCTTAAAATTGCTCGAAGTCATGTATAATTACAGTTCCACAGGGCCGGATTCAAATGTCGCCAAATGGGCTCCGTGTTTGAAGGTTTTTGGTGATTTATTGCTAAATTTGGCAACAAAAATTGCTCACCAAAACAATCCTCAGCTTGGCGATATCTCGTCAATAAGCTAGCGATGGTTTTGGTGCTATTTCTCCGATGATTGTGGCTTTTGACAGATATTTACCTCAATGCTAAATAGACTTGCCCTTGTAGCCTTACTTTTTCATGCGAAGTTTCATTCTTGATGCTTTTCATGTTACACTATACATGGAATATTACAATTTGCATATCATTTCACTAAAATTACTTACATATATACAAAATTCGTAACACTATTTAAAAACAGTATACTTTAGAATCCTCCAGGAGACTTTCACACATTTTTTTTTATATTCGCTACATTATTTCTTCGAAACTTAATCACTCGAGTGGCTAGCCGCTTAAAAGCGTTAACATTAGAAAAAGTGTATAATGATTTCAATGAATCCAGCTAGTTTCATTTCATAAAAATATTCAGTTTTTCCAATTAGACATCTCGTGATTTAAATGCACTTTTATTTAAATCAATCAGATTAAAAATATTTAAAAATCTATTTTATTCTTAAAAATATTTTTAAAAACTGCATTTATTGCTTTTCGATCACTTGGTTTGCTTTTCGGCGACAGCAAGATCAAATTTGAAAGTTAAATATTTTAAGCTTTACTGAATGGCAACGTGT
The DNA here is from genome assembly GCA_000611955.2 of Stegodyphus mimosarum. Taxonomy (NCBI): domain Eukaryota; kingdom Metazoa; phylum Arthropoda; class Arachnida; order Araneae; family Eresidae; genus Stegodyphus; species Stegodyphus mimosarum. The sequence goes on from KK113902.1 coordinate 217,843, forward strand.
GCGAGGAGATAATGAGTTAAGTATAGTATTTGGGACAGTGGCAGTACATTGTTTTCAAATAACTGAATGTGTGGATTAAAAGTGAGAGAGAAATATCTTAAGTTTTGCCAAATGTCAATAGTCTGGGGCACCGGAGGGAAAAAAAAGGTTTTATTTCGAATAGTGTTTCTATTTCTCGCTTTCAAATCACCGATTTTGTTAAACAAAATTTTTTTTAATTTGTATAGAATTTGAAATAAATCAAAACGAATTCAAAATTCGGGCTTCGAGGTGCCCATGTTCGGGTAGAGGACTGCGTGTGTTAAAATTTACATGGCTTTAGTTGCCCTCATTTTATCAGAATGCGAGGAACATACAGGTTCTTCAGTATTTATTTTGTTTAAAATAATACATGGTGATAACATTTACCGGCAACAATCTAAAACGTGATTCGGGCACAAAAGTAGTACAAAGTGGACACAAAAGTGCTAACAAATCAGTATAACAATGAAAATGTAATTGGATGCCTTACGAAATTGGGAAAAGTATTAATAAAATTGCCATGTATTTAGGTGCTGGACCAAATAATATGAGTTGTATATTATTCACCCCGTCTTCCAAAACTCTCAACATCCTCTTAATCCACATTAAGTCGACTTTGCCAAAATGTTCTGTATTTAGTAATTGATATTTGCAATACACAAGTATCCGAAAACAAAGGTGAGCTACTGTAATTCATCACCTCCTTCAAATTACAAGTTGTCAGTTTTTTTAACTATAGCAGTATATATAACCCCAACAATTAACATGTCTCCCAAAATACTTTTTTTAAAAGAAAATGAATAACAGTTCTACATACTTAAAACAGGCAAATGTTTCGACTTCAGAATTCAAATTCGATCTGGCAAGACTGCTATTTCCAGTTTATTTCACTGTCAGTTTATTTCACAGCTTTATTGTAGCTTAAACGACATGGAGCGTTAAGCAAAGGAGCAGCGAGTTTTGATTGTGAAAAAAACATTACAGGAATGGTACAAGAATGGAGAGAGTTGTGCACAGATTGCTAGGAAGTTTCGTGCAATCTTTGGACGTGACAGTGCACCTAATGAGATGACATTTCATAGATGGATAAAGAAATTTGAGGACACAAGTTCGGCAGCAGAACTCGACCCATTTGGTCTGTTGAAAACGTCATACGTTACTGTATGTGACAGCTTTATTGCAAGCCCTAAAATATCCGAACTCAGAATCCCAAAAAGACTAACAATGAAAAAAACTTAAACAGGAAATTTAATGTGTCATTAGCCACCCCAGTAGGTAGATGTTTGAAAAAGTGATTACGAATTTCATTGAAGGATTGCGGTGCTGCATAGCAAGTAGCGGAAAACATATATCAAACATTTTTTTTCTTCCTTAAATCTGAACATTTACCTGATCTAAATATGCATATTTTTTTCCCATTTTCTAAAACTATTATATTGGGCATTTTAAATCTGACGCTTTTGTTGGGACACCCTTCACTTATATTAAAAAATAATTTTTAAATAAAATATGAAATAGTAAAAATATAGAAAAGTTTCATCATAATTTGACTTCTGTTCAGTATTTTTAAAAAAAACACAGCATCATAATATAAGCTATATTACATAACCCATATATAGAAACAGGAGAATTGCCATGCTAGCATAATTTTAAAATATTTCTCCGCTTATTACTACGATAACTAGTATGACAAAGAATTACTGCATCCCCCTTGTGTACTCTTGTAGTGTAAAGGATAGTCAGTGGAAGATTCGCGGTCCGAATCCCGAAGAAAGCGTACTTGATTTTCCATGGTTTCCGTTCCTAAGTCTCTGTAATATATTTTACTGCTTTGTCTGTGTGTTTGAGAGTATATGATTATTATGATGATGTATGTGATAAATGTCAGAATCAAAATTTCGTAAAATGATTCCAGATTTATAAACAAACCTCTCCTTTCCTCAGGTTGCCTCCAGAAAGCAGATTTCTCCCCAGAATTCACGGAACCAGACTCGTTATCCAGTTTTTGCCAGTTTTTACGATTATGTGCCTAAAACCCGGAATGGCATGGACAGTTCATCGCTTCACGAATCGGAAATGACGTCGATTTACGTTCTGCACAGATCCCGCATCACGACCGTCAGCCACTTCGTCGAAAGGACCTCCCTCGACAAAGCAAACCAGCACATCCACTTGAGAAACTACTGCTTCGTGCTTCTGCAGCTCATTCACACTCTGAAAAGTCTGCAAGCAGAAGGCATCGAAGATATCCATTTTGACCTCAATCGGTTAATCCTGGTCGTGACCGATGAGGATAAGCCTCCCATGCTAGTGCTCTTTCCAGAAGACAAAGTCTACCTCACCTCATGCGATTCCTTCCAGAGTCGTAATACGTTATGCCAGGCCACCTTACACACAATGCTCCATTTCTTGCAGATTCGTGACACAAATGATCTCGCTTCGTGCAAAGTGAATGGCGAACATTTAACCGAACCTGTGGCTCACACTTTCCGCGAAATAGCTAAAGTTCTGAGAGAGGAGAAAGCTTCGTCACTCTCTCAAGCAAAAGGGTTCCTAGAGTACATGCTTTGGGGTCCTGTAGATGTTAAGATTTCAGACAGCCAGACTGAAGGGGCTGTGGACTGTGTTCTACAAAGATGGTTGGACTTGCAGAGGGCGCAGATGGTGAAATCCACTATTCAGTACTTACAACTTAAGAAAGACTGCAGAGCGGCACTTCACGTTTATGAGGAATACCAGCTGGTTTTCCTTCTGCAAGCTTCAGTGAAAAGTCTCAAGAATGTAATATCAAAATTATAAACAGTCTGTGGGGAGTTTCAATATTTGCGATATTGTACAGTTAGATGTATTTTTTCACCCATAATTAAAATTTACTTATTTTTACAATTTACATTTTATTAACTAATATTTTCGAATACGTATTCTCGCCCGCATCGAAAACGTTTATTCATATGTGCTAGTTACATCGTTTCTTACAACAGATGCTGCTTAACGTGATCGCTTTTAATGTTACCATTCGGATATTCGATTTGCCGAAGTCTCACCCATTTGTATATTAAAACATGGAAAGATGTCACTTACTGTGATCAACAGTTTCGTTAAGAGGCTATCCACCAATAAGTTTTTGGACACCCATGCAAATGCCTATGTCTGCGGTCTTGATATATGTCATGTTCTCCGCCGTTAAGCATCGCGTAAGAAACTACATTGACATTAGTTGCATGCAAGATGCCCACGAAGCGCAGAATTAACTGATGTCGAGAAAGAAGTAGTCATCAGGTGTTACAGAAATAGCCGATCCTTAAGGGCATATCTAGCCAGCTGAATTACCATAAATCAACAGTGGCCTATGTGATTCAGAAGTGAAAGGCGAGCGGAATGTACTCCGAGTAGGCAGACCCACAAAACTGACCGGCACATACTCTCCAGAGGAATTCGGATAAACAGCATCCAACCGATGGCCCACATACTTCAGGAGTTTCAAAAGGCATCTGGAACCTGTTTCAATGAATACCATCAGTAGTGAAGCACATCTGCTTGTTTTTCATAGTCGTGCTGCCACCCGTAAGCCTTTGATCACAACGTCCAATTCCAGTACTCGATTAATGTGGTGCAAAACATGTTGATAGTGAACCGTATATCAGCAGAAACAAGTTCTCTGAAGTAACGAATCAAGGTTCATCCTCTAAGTTCGGATGGCAGGGTCTGGGTCTGGCGTCTGTCTGCAGAACGCCTGCTGCCAGAATGCTTTATGCCCACAGTGGTTTGGCAGGGGTGAAATTATGGTCTAGGGGTATTTCTCCTGCTATGGTCTGGGACCTTTTGATCCAAATTCATGGTAAGCCTAATGCCGATGCCTACTGCCCTATTTTGGATGACTGTGTGCTACTTACGTTGGGGCAGTTTTGGGAGTTGGACACCCGGTATTTTCGAGACAACGACGTCAGTTGTCATATTGGTCCAACATGGATGGTTTGGTGACAATGTGGTTAGCGGAATGGACTAGCCCGCTCAAAGCCCAGACCTGAAAACTCTATCAAGAATCTCTGCGAAGAGGTGGATCTCCGCATTAAGGGGCGCGACAACCATCAAACATCGGTGAAGGAACTTACATGACTTCTTCACCGCCAAGTGGGAGAAAATACTAATATTTGTTATACAAGGACTTGTGAAAAGCATGCCTCGGAGGGTTGAAGCTTAATTGCCGCTTGTGGAGGCTCAAACAACTATTGAATATGAATAAATTTTGTTCTTTTCTATCACAGGTGTCCAAATACTTATTGGTAGATCAGTGTATCATCAAAATATTATGGAATAAATTTTTTAAACTATAATCACCAAATAAAAGATAAGCTCGCGAAATAAGGTCAAAACCGATCATAAATATTGCTAAGTGACAGAGAAATATCGCCAAGTGAAGGGTTTCTCCAAACAACTTAGTTTTGATTTCAGATGATCATTTAACATTAGGGAAAAGAGAACTTTATTTTTACGTAGATTTTGAACAACTCTATCGGTTTTAAAGGCGATCAGATACAAGTCTATTTTTTCGAAATAGATTTAGAAAAAAAATCGGTAGAATATTTCTTTTCTCCTTGAAAAGAAAATTCCCTGAAAATATCTGCGACGAACTGTGCTTTTTTGCTTAATTTAAAATTTTACATTGGCATGCTCTCTCCATTGAGAGATGCCTTTGGAATATTAAGATTACGTGTAAAACACCAGGTAAATAATTTCCAGAAACGTTATGAACCGTTTATAAATGAGCTTTTGCATTAAAGGCGTTATGAACATTTCACAAACAAACTTCTACATTACCCTAATTAAAATGCTGTGAAATTACCTATTATTATATGTTTCTTGATATTCTTATATCAAATAAGTCAAATTCCATTGCTGTTTCGAAGAATATTTTTTCTTTTCATTTAATGTTATCATTGGTTAATACTATCAAACTCACAGCGGACAAAATTGATCACATTAAGCAGCACCTACTTTATAACCTTCTGTGATAATTCTCTTTTTTTATTTACTCTCTGTACATATAATGATATTTTCGATAGAACATGAAGTTATAACAATATTCATGGCCGTTTAACGCTTCTTTATTTTTTGCAAAACATTCTTGAATAAAAAGACCAGCGGCATAGCTAAAGTAGGAGGGGCGGTACTCCTCAAGCAGCACATTTTTAAGAGAATTTTTGCGTGAAACATTATCTTATTAGGATTAGTCATGTGGATCTTCGAGGCAGGTGGAAGAATAATTACATACTGAATTGCCATTTGAAACTAAACTGAGAAGTAAAAGAATTTTTACATTAGATAAAGTATTCAAAGAAATTATCACTTGATTTCAACAGCTACAAAGTTTTGTTGTACATTTTTTACAATGTCGAAACTTTTGAATGCAAATTACGAATATCAATAAATTGTGGTCATGGTTGACATAAATAAGAAAGAATTTCTCTTTAAGTATTTCAGAGTTTTATTTCCCTTATTAGTAGGGATATCGAAACAGGAACGTGAAAAGGCAGTTCTTTTGAATTTTTGCAGTTTATTCTAAAATACCATCTTCAGAAAAAAGTTCCAGTTATTGCAATACTCATGCAAACTTTACTGTCCATTGCTGTAAGTGTTGCTAGTCGTTAAAAGCATTTTCTAAATATAAAGATTATGTAAGAAATATTTAAGAACTACAAATGTGTGCATCCTGCATTTAAGAAACAAAATCAATAACAAAATCAATCAAATAGACCTCTACAATGGCATTCATGGTTTTGATGGAGGGAGGATAATAATATAATTTTAAAATGTTAAAATTAATGACTTTCTTAAACATATACGAAACTTTGAATTTGTTTCTTTATATGCATTTGACATTTTCTGTAGTTATTTGTTTGTATATCAAGAGGAGTTACAAACTCAAGGACCGCCCTGGGCGGCAAAAGTTCTAGCTATGCCACTGAAAAGCAGACTTCTCAGTTTTTGCAAGACGAGCTCTCCGTGTTGAATAATTAATTACACTCGTAGTTTTCGCGTATTAATAATAATGTATCTGAAACAAACAACAGCAGTGGCGGACATGATATTAGCAGCACAAACGCAAGAGAAAGAATGCGTAGAATTGGAATATGAATGTTAAACAAAGCAATGGTCTAAACTCAAATTGCATGCGCGCCAAATGCACGATATCAAAACAGTTAATGAACGAATTTTTTTAGCAATGGGATGAAACATTTTATTAGCAAATTTTAAAAAGAAAAATCAATCATTTTACATTATGCACAAATCGGCACTTTTCATACGTTTTGTGTGTTACCTATTTATTAAAAACTATGCTCTTCGCACTTAAACATAAGTTTCAGTTCAACAACAATATCACAAAATAATTTTAAAATGAGCATATCTTTAGAATTTCCGATACACAGACTCGCGTGCTGGAGATAAGGAGATAATTTTATTTTCCTGTACAGTGTTGCCATTGCTCGCTTTAAAATCATTCAGTTTGTTAATCAAAAACTCGTTAAAGTTTTACGAAATATGGAATTGATAATAAAGTGAAAAAAAAATCTGAAATATTTAGGATTTTAAATTACGTCCAAAGAGGCGTTTTTTCAACCTTTTGGGCGTTACCTTTATTTATTAAATATCATGTACTACATACTCAAACCATAAAATTCAGTTCAACAGCAATTTTGCAAAATAATTTTAAAATGGACATACCTTTAGAATTTCCATTACAGCACTTTCAGAACTTTTAATTAATATTTCAGCTGACTAAAATCTTACGAAGATGGGAGTAGCTGAAATGGCCTCCCAAGAATTTTTGGAATCGGGAATAATGTATTTAATGTTTGGCAAGGTTATTTTTATTTTATCGCAAAGCTTAGAGAGTTTAGCTAGTCTATGTAAAATGAGCGCTGTTCATTTCTTTTAGATTGCTGAGTTTATTAATAAAATTTGAAAAACCTCATCATTTTTGAATTTGTGTCTGTGTTTTCTCTGTGGATTACACGATTTTAGTGGATTATTGGATGCTCTACCTTGTTTGGGTGAGTACAAATTTTTAAGCTTGTTCTCCTTTGTAATTCTTTCAAGTTTACTAAGGGCTTTAAGATAACTGATAGGACAGGTGACGTTCGAGAAAGCATGGAGGGTCATCCAGGATCCATTCTTGCACTTTTCCAACGATATTGCCAACTTCCACGTGATATGGCCGAACTTAAGACTGTTATGGAGTCTGGTAACGGCACCGATGATCATCAGAGAATGATGAACTCTTTGCAGGATGACTTTCAGAAGTTACAAGACCTAGTTTTAAGAGATGACGGTATGGCTTTAGTTAATAAGGCGATCGAAAATGTGCAGAAGCTAAATTCTGAAAAAGATTGGCAGGATGTGCCCTCTACGAAAAAACGCGCACGTAAACGTGCAAATTCATTTGATGATGAATATCCGCCATTAGTGGCCACGAACAAGTTTGATTCCCTACAAGAGGAAAAATTAGATGATAACGCAAAAATGGATCATGATTATGCTATACCTCCGCCAGTTTTCACGCAACCTAAAAAATACGCGGGAAAGATACCGCTGCTGGTGATAACCTAAACAATTAATGCTAAGGAGCTAAGAAAAGATTTAAAATAAAGGTTAATGATTGCAAAGAAGGAATGCAAAAATGAGGCAGGCAACTTGGTAATCAAGCTCAGTTCAGTTGAGGATTACCAAAAAGTGCAGGATAAGTTAGAGAATGAATGTATCCTTTTCATACGTTCGTTTTGAATTCGGACAATTACAATAGACTGGTATTGAAAGGATTATCAGTAGACTACGAGCCGGAAAAAATAAAGGATGAGATAGAATCCAAGAACATTCCTGTAATTAAAGTTAAGCCAATCACGCGTATGCGTGACGGAGTCGCAACGCAGTTGCTGATTTTTTACGTGGAAACTCCACGTACAGATGAAGGGAAGAAAATCTGGGATATCAGAATTTTTATTCGACACGAAAATAACTATTAAATCTTATCGCGGTAGGCCCAGACCGACGTAATGTTTCAATTGCCAGCGGTACGGGCATACTCAGACCGCATGTCATAATGAACCTCGTTGTGTAAGATGTACTGAAAAACGTAAGTCTCACGACTGTCCGTATAAAGATAAGAAAGAATTTGCGGGGCGCAGTGTGTGCTGTGTAATGGCTCCCATCCGGCCTGCCGTGAACTTTGTCCTCGTAGACCGAGGAATTCTCAGCATACGAAGAAACATATTGAAAATAAAAAAATTATACCAAGCGCGATGAAAAATCCCGCCTCAAAAGTTATAGATGAATTGGAAGCAAACGAACTAGAAGCAAGCAACCAAACAAATAGCGAAAGATCATACGCAGCCGTCGCTGCCTCGAATTCTACAACTGCAAAATCGGCAGAGAAAAATAACAGTAAAACGAGATTGAATCCCATAAATCAGGGTTATAATAATGATATTGAAAGTTTTAATAGCTTCACTAAGAATTTGTACAATCTGTATTTGAAATATAAGGAATCGAGCTCACAAATGAGCAAATTGGATATCGCCCTAGCGGCAATTAAGATGTTTGACAGCAATAATCATGAATAATTACGCCCGTATGTATAGTACACGAAAAGGCAGGCATATTAACTATGCAAAGTTTTTATTCTTCAATTGTAATGGTGTAAAGATGCAACTGACCAAGCTAAAAGACTTTATAAACAGGCATAATCTCGATATTTTATTATTAAATGAAACCCATCTAAGGGTCACGGATTCGTTGAAAATAGCAAATTTTGATGTGTTCAGAGAAGACAGGCTCCATAACCGCGGTGGTGGCACCGCAATAGCGACTAAAAGATATCTGAACTGTTGCAAATTTAATCTCCCTACACTTAACAGTATAGAGGCATGCGCCTGTATACTTAATAGTAATGGGCAAAACTTTCTACTAATCTCCGTGTACAAACTTCCTGCAAGACCTGTGGATACTAGAGACTTAGATATTATAGTGCAGCTTGGATACCCGACAATTATTGCCGGAGATCTAAATTGTAAAAATACTATTTGGAACAGTAGAGTGAATAATCATGATGGAAATATCCTTTATAATTATATTACAAATAGCAATCTCAGTATTTATGCACCTTCTGAGCATACGTACGTGCCTTCCACATGTAAAAATTCAGATGTCATGGATCTATTAATAACAATTAATATTTCTCAGCAACCCAGCCTAAAAGTAGAAAATGATCTTCGTTCAGATCAACACCCCTGTTCCAGTTCAGGACTTGAGGATAAGGACCCTAGTACTTCAACATGTTTTCTAAAACTATGCACAGAATACTCAGTCCTGACAAGATCACCTACCTGTTTTATTCACCCTATACGGGCTAAAACATAGTCTTCCGCCATTGAAAACTACAATAAATTGGGAAAAAGTTCAATATATAATAGGTAGCAGTATCGAAACTCAAGCAAATTTAAATTCTATTGATGGAATTAACAGTGAAATCATGAAACTAAACAATAAAATACGCACAGCTTTGGAAAATGCTCAATACGCTAGATACGATGAAAAACTTACTCTCGCAAATAATATTCGAATGAAGATAAGAGAAAAGAACAGATTAAGAAAACTTTCCCAAAGAACTGCAGACAAGAGAAATTTCAACAAATGCTCAAGAGAACTACGTGTTTTGATGACAAAATTTCGTTCAGACGCATGGGAAAACTTTGTCGAGAATCTTTCTCACAAAGAAGGCTCAGTCTGGAAAATAAGCAAAGCCTTAAGAAGAGAAGAAAATAATATTGGACCGATTAAACATAATAATCAAGAATACCATAATATTGAAGATATCGCAAATATTTTCGCCCAAGATGATGAGGAACAATTCACGCTCAACCCTTTTACTAACTCAAATGATGTCAATATAGAAACGCATGTTAAAGAATTTATTAATAGAAATATTACACAGTCCAGTCACATTAATGTGACCATCTGTCAAAAGCCAGAATAACCACCTTTCGCAGAGCGGACTGCTGCGAGACGTGCAGGAAGAGAGTCACATAGGTCCCTGAAGGTGTTCTCTGGCATGTTGAGCCATGCCGACTCTAATGCCGTGGCCAGCTGCGCTAGATTACGCGGTTGAGGATCCATGGCGCGAACAACTCGATCGAGATGGTCCCACAGATGCTCGATTGGGTTTAAGTCAGGTGAGTTTGCTGGCCAGGGGAGGACGGTAAACTCATCCTGGTGCTCTTCGAACCACGCACGTACACTGGCAGCTGTATGGCACCTCGCATTGTCCTGCTGGAAGATGCCATCATCCTGAGGAAAAACAATGCGCATGTAGGGGTGAACATGGTCCGCAAGGACAGATGCGTACTTGTATTGATCCATTGTGCCTTCCACAATGATCAGTGAACCTAGAGAATGCCAGGAAAACATTCCCCAGACCATAATGCTCCCGCCTCCAGCTTGGACCGTTCCGGCAATGGTTGCAGGGTGGTTCCTTTCAGAGGTTTCACGCCTTATACGCCAACGTCCATCTGTCCGATGGAGCATAAAACGCGATTCATCCGAAAACGCAACCTGTCGCCACTCAGTGGACGTCCAGCTGCTGTACTGGCGTGCAAATTCTAGCCTTCGCCGTCGATGAACAGCAGTCAGCATAGGTGCACGAACCAGGCGTCTGCTTCGGAGGCCCAGACGCAGCAATGTTCGCTGAATAGTACTTTGGGAGACACTTTTGGTAGCCCCTTGGTTCATTTTGGTGGTCAGTTGCTCAACGGTAGCCCGTCTATCTGCCCGAACGCATCTCCGCAACCGTCGTTCGCCTCTGTCATCTATGGCCCGTGGTGCACCACATTTGCCACGTCGCTGATTTTGGACAGTCCCATTTTGCCATGCACGGTACACTTTTACCACGGCGGCACGCGAACAGTTCACAAACTCAGCCGTTTCGGAAATGCTTCCACCCTTGGCCCGAAAGCCAATGATCATGCCCTTTTGGAAGTCTGATAAATCGCTTCGTTTCTGCATTACGCCAACGATTGAAATGTTTTCCGAAGCCCTCACACACCCTTTATATACGCTCAACTGCACTGTGCTGCCACCTGCCTTCTGTGATTGGTTATTTAACTCTGACATGGAAAGTACGTGGTGGTCACATTAATGTGACTGGACTGTGTAGTAGCAATAATCCTCAGGTTACCCCTGGAGAAGTAAAGAAATTCATAGAAGAACTAAATCCAAAGAAAGCCGCCGGTTATGATGGAATTGGCAATAAAGCACTGAAACTCTTAGAAAGAAAAGGAATAGTACTGATTACGTAGATTTTTAATGCATGCATCAAAAAAATTATTTCCTAAATTTATGGAAGCACGCAATAGTTACAATCATAAAGAAACCGAGAAAGGACGGCTCAGTTACAATCGGTTACAGACCGATCAGCCTGCTGCCGGCATTAGCCAAATTATTTGAGAAAATTACTATATGTAGAATCAAGAAACATATTGATGATAACAATATTATAAAGAATTACCGATTTGGATTTCCAGCCAAGCACTCGACAGTTCATCAAGTTGCACGCAACACAGAAAAGATTGGATCTCATCTAAATAAGAAGGAAACAGTATCGGCTTTATTCTTGGATATAGAAAAAGCCTTTGATAAGATATGGCACGCCGGACTAATTATCAAGTTAATGAATTATAATTTTCCTCCCTATCTGATTGTACTAATAGCTAATTATTTAACAGATCGCACATTTCAAGTAAAAATTAAGAATACTCTATCAAGAATTAGAAAAATTGCAGCAGGTCTTCCCCAAGGAAGTTTAATTTCTCCTACATTGTTTTGTCTTTACATTAAGGACTTACCAGATTTACCGGACACGACTCTAGCTTGCTACGCTGATGACACTGCTTTATTGTGTAGCTCCATCAACCCAAGCAGAGCAAGAGAGAAACTACAAAATGCAGCTAACATCATAAGCGGATGGTTTTCAGCCTGGAAAGTAAAAATTAACCCCAGCAAATCGCAAGTAGTTCTTTTCCGTTATAATAGAAAAATTGTGGAAGATATAATGATTGACGGAATTCCAGTCCCGCAAACGAATACAGTTAAGTATTTGGGAGTAGTTCTAGATCACAAGCTTACGTTTACCCCACACGTTAATTATATCAAGGAAGAAGCGCATAAAGCTTTTATGTCTGTTTATGCTCTACATAAACGAAATTCGAAATTGCAACTAAATACAAAGCGTATTTTATACCTACAAGCAATCAGGCCGATTCTTCTTTACGCAGCACCGGCATGGGCAGCTACGTCTCGTTCAAATAGACAGAGTCTGCAAAGACTGCAAAATAAATTTCTCAGGATTATTACAGACGCACCTTGGTTTGTGCGTAGTTCTCCTATTCATAGCAGCTTAAAAATAAAGCCGCTAGATAGTGAGATTCTTGTTGCCTCACACAATTTCTTCATGAACTGTGATCGACATAGCAATGAAGTTATTAATAACATGGGAAATTACGACTATACCATTATTCAGCGGTGTAAAAGACCCAGAACTATCCACCATAATTCGCAATGGTGACTGTAAATAGTGTATATTTGTATATATGTAAATATTTTAAAATTTTTCAAGATTCTATGTTATATGTAAATATTTTTAAATTTTTCAAGATTCTATGTTTAACCAAGATAATTTGCTTTCTACTTAGATTTTCACTATGTAAATGCATTTTTATTGCTATTGGATGCCAGATTAGCACACTCTAGATTCTGATTGGACGAAGCACTTAGCTTCACCCATCAGATAGACACAAGATGTTACTGCGCCAAGCCGGCAGTCAGAGACGAGACGGAAAGGAGGACGGAGCATGGGATGCCTCACCATCGACATTGCTTATCTTAAGATGCCACTACATCGCTATATTGCTATTTTCAACGCTATTTTGCTACTCAACAAAGATATGCCTCACTCTTTCAGTGATGCCTGCTTTCGTATTACCGCAACGGAACTTACAGCACATACGTGCAGAAGTATTTCCTGAATTATCATGGATGAAACTTTTACTATTAGGAACCAGTAAGGATAATAATAGATGGGTAAAGACCTCCGGGTCGTTACACCCATTATACGAGTGACGACCTAAGACCTAAGACAGAGTCTTGTGCGCTGGAGATAAGTAAAAAAATTTTTTCGTGCAGTGTTGCCATTTCTCGCTTTCAAATCGTCGAGTTTGTTAATCAAAAATTCGTTGAAGTGTTACAAAATATGAAATCGATAATAATACAAACTTCAAATTCAAATTAGGACTTCCACATGCCTATATTCTATGGAAGATTACGTTATTCAAATTTTGATGGCTCTAGGTACCGTTGTTTTATCACAATGCGAGAAGCAGGCATACATTTATGCAAATTCTTCATTATTTGAATTCTTTAAATATAATGCAGGGCTCTAATATTTGGTGGCAACAATTTGAAAAGTGAACCGACATTTATAGCGAACCAACGCAAAATGCCAAAACGAAATTATTAGTCCTTCTGGGAAAATTGCTCCTTTGGACTAATAATTAATTTTAAATATTCCTTTCGAAATATTTATCAAAACATACACAAACGATAAAAAAATATCGCAAAGAAAAAAATGACAAATTTATATTTATCCGAAAACTAAAGTTTGTTATCAGCAAGATATTTTTGTTGGTTACTCTTTGCGGTTCAAATATATCGGCAGACAGCTAGATATTAAACTTTTAGATTGATATTTCTTTCAAATAATTTTATAACTCTTTATCTAATCAAGATAAAAAGATAAAGAGATAAATCTTATCTCTTTATTTAATCATTAAATAACTTACTTTAATTTAAATCAAAAAAGCAAAGAATTTTTAAAACTTTCCCTGAAAATTTAGCAAACTGTACAAAATTTGAGGTAACAATTTACTATACTTCTCTTCCCTCCTTATTGCATGCCTTTCTGTGGTGCACCTAGACAGCACGTGGAGAAAAGCTAGAAGTCCGGTGTTTGGATACCGCCCAGTGCAGCACATAATTTCCTGCATCGCCGACTGCAGTACACAATGAGTCATTAGGTTTAATGACTCTGCAGTTTAGTGAATTTTTCTTGGAAGCATGAATAAAAATACATACGTTTGTATTTAAGTAATTATAAATTTCTTCATTTCTTACTATAGCTTGAGACCTGATGGCGTTTCGATTTTGATAAATTTTGTACCCTTGGAGAGAAATTACTAGAAAATATCTTCATCACAGAATGTAAGTCATCGGTCAATCGGGTTCTTTGCTTATTAATTTTCAAATGCAAAAAGAACCTGTTCACGTATAATTGTACTCCCAAACAAAGCGATTATTTTTAGTGCAAAAATCCGTATCTGCACTTAGTTATTTTTTGGCAGGCCTGTGAATAAATGTTAAGCAAATCTGCATCTTCAAATTTTTAATAAAATTTCGATCACATTTTATATTAATCTGCTTAATTTAGAGATTTACTAGGGTGTTATTCAAGGTGGTTTTTAATGGTAAGAAAAAATAATATAAATACGGGCTTTAAGTAGTTAAAATTGTGAAATCTTTACAACATCGTAATTGTAATAAGTACATAAATGAAATGTCTTTGCACGCCGGATAAAATTGCTTTGGGGGCCGTCATTTTAAGATCACCGAGATAAATTACGTTTACGTTTACAAATTATATTTCTAATACTTTATTGGTTGTAAAATTTAACATTATCATTGGCTAAAAGACTTTATATGACGTAAATACAAGTGTCACAAACTTTATATGGCAATCAAATGTGACAAGGATTTATTTTGAAATGTTTAGAATAGATAAATACAGATAAGTTTAAGACAGAAAGCAGATTTAACCATATTAAAAAAGACACTTAAGGGGCTATTACAAATTAAAATTAGAATTTTATTTTACATCAATATATTTCAATGTCTACCATTTCTAAACACTAATACTTTACTTCAAAACCTTCATGATCTAGAAGAACTAATACGCGTAACGTTATCCATGTGTACTATGCAACACGCGATGAAAACTATCGATACCTTTATGTTTCAAAACGTCACGAGTACATCTCGCAATCGCCATGATTAGTTCAAATCATCTTTTTCCTTTTCGACAGTTTAATAGCTATTTTACAAACAGACTTGCTCAACACTGATTCACCCTATCAAATCTAAATTTCACAATCGACTACCTTTCAAAAACTTCAACGGACTATCCTCAAGGGTACAAAATGCAAGGAAAAGAAGAAATTCCCCAGCCATTTGTCCAGAAGCAAGAAGAGCAGATGAACTTGAACCTTTTAGTACTAAATGCTGTGCGCAAATTACAGAATGATGGCAAGAGAACATCCTTCTACGACATCAAGAAGTATCTCAAAGCGATGGGATTGGACACACAGGCTTACCACGACAATATCAAATTTCTTTTGCAAAAAGCTACACAAAGGGGATTGCTGTCGAGAATGAACGGACAGTACGTGGTTCGTGAACATGGGAAAAGAAGAGGGAGGCCAAGATCTAAAGCTGCTAATACGGGTGCATCCAAGCGACGAAGGCGTAGAAGTACTAGCCCCAAAAGTAAACGAGCTACAAGAGCGACCTCGTTCAAAGGGCGTGCAAAGCGTAAGAGGAAGAACCTAGAGCAACAAACGGATGGAAACTGAGCACTATGATCGATTCCTTCATAAGGGTTCAACAAGTTGTGATTATTAATTTTAAAATTTCACAGCTTTAGATGGGCACAATTTATCATGACCGTGAATATCTATTATAGACCGTCATAGCCCCCAATAATTCAAATCAAATCAATGGCAAGTAATCCAAGTTTTGATTTATCATCGATGTTTAAAAATAAATATTATATCACAAAAGAAGTTTTAAATATTTCTTTTTGAGTGTTGTCTGCAATTTCCTAATGAAATTTAAGGTACTTTTCTAATTTTAAATTATAAAAATGCATTTTCATATGTGGCCAGTTGGAAAAACTAATGTTCTATGTTTTCAAAGTTAATATTGCCATTAAAAAGTTTTTTTTAAATGTATCATTTATAGAAGTATATATATATATATATATATTCTTCTTCAGGAAGAAATGAAATTCTTTGGGAACTTCTACCGTCCAGCCCGAAGTTTAAGGCATACCTACGATTAGGTGGAATATGTATATTTAATTAGCAGTTGCGGCAATCACTAAAGAAAATTTGGAGCCTCATGGCAAGTACATTCGTGACCGCTTTTAATTCCAGAGGCGCTGATGATTTTAGCCGTCAAAATCAATTGAAAATATTTGCCCTCTCAGGCATATACACA
Source organism: Stegodyphus mimosarum (assembly GCA_000611955.2). Lineage (NCBI taxonomy): Eukaryota > Metazoa > Arthropoda > Arachnida > Araneae > Eresidae > Stegodyphus > Stegodyphus mimosarum. The sequence goes on from KK113902.1 coordinate 234,238, forward strand.
GCTCCTAAAGCCAGATATCATCCGAGATAACAAAAGAGATGAGATTTACTAACATCCCCGCCAAGAACAAACTACTACACAAAAATTCTTTTTTTCTTTTTTTTCTTTGAAATAACTTTCTAAGAGATATGCCAAATTTGTGTTTACTTAATAGAACATACACTTTACTCTAATAGAAGTCGTCACATTTTCAAAATACCTTAGCCACGCTCACAGCAATTCATCAGTTTTAACAAGGAAATGTTCTTTGAATTGCCTTCCAATTTTGTTTTTAATTTACACTATTTTTTAAAAATAAATTGTAACACAGTAAATTTCTGTCGACCGCGGACTTCTGGAATGCTACTTATTTTCTTAATTGTTTCCATTTAATTTTTCCCAACACTACAATTTCATTTATACGCTTTTCAACGTTTATTTAACAACACCGAATACTTGCTGGCATCATCTCAGGCCAGAAGTTCAACAATTTTAAAGGAATGGACTGAAAATAAAGGCAAAGATATTATGCAAATGGCGATCGGACGGCGAAAATATAAAAGAAGACGTCAAAAACTTAGTTGAGAAATAACGATTGAAGAATTGGATGATATTACGTATAATGTCAGTCAATAGTAAAAGCAGTGATAATAAAGAAAATAAAGCACATTTAAACAAGAATTTAAACGAATTGTTGCCGCGAAACTTTCAAAGAGTTGCGTCAGTCACTGTCCCAAGAAAATATCCTCAGCCTTTTTTAAAAAATATAGTCAGCAATAAAAGTTCTTTCAATTAACATTTTTTCGACTTTTTCTTTTAATTACAATAACATTCAGGTTTTTTAGGGTATACGTACTTTCTTAATTTGAATCATATCTAACCCATTTTTTTCATATAAAGTTAACTTGTCGGAACACGATTTTGCCGTACGAGCAATGTATTAATGACGTAATCCCGCGTTCGGCAAGGATTTACTGTATGTGTTTGTAGGATCTGCTTGCAATGGAAGAATTTTACTTCAAGAATGTGCTATTTTACTGCAAAGTCGGTAAACAGAACAAGCTTCGAATCTACTCTTACAGCGATTGCCACGAAATTTTCACCAAAACAAAAACCCTGCATGTAATTAACTTTATTGATTGATTTTAGAAATAAATCAATTAAAACGTTATATATATATATAGAGAGAGAGAGAGAGCGAATCTTTAACAATTATGAAACATTATACTTTTTCTTCTGCAAAAAATCGCCAACAACAATAAGATAACTCTTAAGTTCCGAACATTTTAGCACAGTTGAAATTAGCTCATGATGAAAATTCCGAAAACACCAAGTTAGAATATATATCTTGCTACAGAAAATCATCTGATATGTATTGTCTTATATCATAAACACAAAATTCGAAATAAAATACAAAAGAAGCAAACAAAGAATGTCAACAGAGAGCGGAAAACTTGCAAACATTCCTCAGAAAAAAATATTCCGTCAAATAGCAAGAAAAATTCACCGGCGTCAATATGACATTTGGGTATCCAGATTTCATGTTGGATTTAAAATTCTATTCATACTTTTATATCCATACTCCTAAGGAACTCAACTATTACAAAAATTGGATCCTTTCCGTTATCGGACAACACGCGCAAGGTTAAACATCAGGTGACTTAGCACTAAAAAAAAGGAAAAGGTATAATAAGCAATACATGTATCAGTCCTCATTTTTTCAAGTAATGCAGTTCGAAGTACGACTTATTGCTTTATTTTTATGCCGTTTCACTCTTTTAGAGTCAATGGAATAAAAAAAAGAAATTCTGTAAATATCGGACGTAAAACTTTCTCTTGGCAGTACGCTGAGTTGATTTTAGCATTTTCCTCACTCCTCTTATTTTTAATGTGCCCCTGCTCTGTGAGTAGAAATGTGTTAGCACTTGAGCATTGGGATTCGAGGTCCAACCTCTATCGACACCAATTGATTATTATGAAATACTGTATGATCTAAATAATTGTTGATAATAAATAGTTATTAGAAATACATGAAATATAAGGACATCCTCGCGTGCATAAAATTTAACTGGTATTGATGAGCTGATGACATAAGGTTGCTGCTAAAAGCTCTTTAAGTACAAATTAAAACACATACTTACACAAACAAGTGGAACAATATTAGGCAACATTCACAATACATTAATATAATAGACGCAATAAGAAATAGTACAACACTTCTATGGGGCAAGAAACAAAACACAGAAACAATGAATTATTCGCAAATTATTACTTAAGATGGCGACTGGCCATTTCACATAGTTACGAGAATTGTGATCATATAGGAAAGAATGATACTATTCTTTGAGTTAAGATTCAAATGGAAATTGTGTACCAGGCGATGGAAGAAGGCACGAAATTGTGCTATGCCGAATTTATTATGGACGGCGAATTATTCTTGATAAACCATGGGCAGTATGCGATTTGTCTTAGGATGCAATTTTGCCCAGTCTGAAGTTGCTGCCGGTTGTTTTGCAAGAGTATGGCTTGAGAGGACAGGCATAACTGAGCATGGGATGTAATATGGTTTGTAAACGTGTAAGTAATATGGTTTTGTAAACGTGTAACTTGTTTTTAGAGATGAAACGCTTTTCAGGGCAATTAAGACAAAAAGTTTAGATTTATTGCGCCGGAAGTTCTAGATAATAGATTCTATGCATGGGGACCATGTAAGAATTTTGTTGAGGATTACTCCGAGACAAGTAGCACGCCTAGCCCAAGACGGAATGAAATTATACAGTTTTATATTTCCATCAATCTCTCTTTTCCTTTTGATGAGATTAGCTGTGGATTTGTCTACACTGATTGCTACTTTCCATCTGATTAGTCAGGACTCAAAATTCTGGATGTGCTTTTGTAATGCTTGTAATGCTGAACGAAGAAGAGTATTTTGTGAGAGGATCATTAGCGTAAAGTGTAGGTGTGGTGTTGACATTTTGTGGAATGTCGTTCACGTACAAATTGAAACGTGTAAGTCCCAGGAGCGATCCCTTGGATACACCATCTAAGACGGCACGGTAGAAGGAATATGTGTTCGAAATGCGGACAACCAAGTTTCTACCTATCAAGTAGGATTTAATAATGTTCGTGATGTCGCTTAGGAGACCCAAAGTGATAATTTGTGAATGAGGTTGTCCAGCCTGACCCTATCGAAAGCTTTGGTTACGTCCAAGAAGAGTAGAGCTGTAATAATTTTTCTGTTGAAGCAATGTGTTGAGCCACTCGAAAGAGCTGATATGTGGTGGAAAGGCAGCGGCAAAATTCAAACTGATGGGGAATTATCAGATTCTTTTTCTTAGAGGAGAGAGTTTATTCTTGCTAGAATTGCAACCTCGACGATCTTATTGTAGATAGCAAGTTTATCTGACGATAACTAGTAGGTGATGCAGAAGGCGTGTTCTGTTTCAGGATATGTATAATTCCCCGCTGTTTTCCATGGTAATGGAAAATGCTCATATTTTAAGATAAGGTTAGTGATTTTAGTAAGGAAGAAAACTGTCTTCAAGTGGAACAGTGAGCTTTTCTTTTTCTTGATTTAGCCGCAGAGTTCGAAGGGAATACTGAATTAATGTTGCTGGCGTGTGGGTTTGTCGTGAGTTGATGCATAGTATCTGAAATTTCGTTTCGTGCCTAGTCATCTTGGATGTTGTTTGTCCGAAACTGAGGCTCCAGATGCAAAGCTAAAAGTTCTGTCTTCTCAGTATCCGTATAATAAATCCTCATTGGGTCTTTTATGGACGGAATAGCGTTGTAGCTTTTTGTCAGACGTGCCATGGCACGCCGTATGGAGCCATCATCCTCAGTAAGAGAACTGATATAATTTGTCTAGAGTTATTGCACCTGTGAATTAAAAAGAGCTAACTGCACTGCGAAGTGCATTGAGAGTATTTTTATTCTCAGGTAACCTTGTACGTTGCCATTTCCGCCTTGCAGCTTTCCTTTGCTGAATAATAAGTTTTATGAAATTGGGGAACCGTATAGTGTTTTGCTTTGAAATCCTAGTGGAAGAATTCTTATATGCTGTGATGATGTCATCAGTCAACTTTCTAATCAAAGTATCAGTATTGTTCATCTCTTTTATACAGGGGGCGGAAATTAAACTCCACACTTAGTAAAAATTAACAGCACGTTTCGGACAACACGTTTTATTCCTACCCACTACACATATACAAAAAAAAACAAGAAGGATAACACAGTGCGCTCTCTCGGCAGGCAGTGGATTTCATAACACACTGGGCACCCATGACCTCGTAATCAACTTAAATAGAAATTAAACAAACCGGAATATAAATGTGAAACAGGAAATTAAACAAACCGAAATGCAAAACATAAAATAAATGAAATAAATAAATAAAATCAATTAGTCATCCACAGGAAGTCGGACTAGTTTATGGATTCTTACTCTATTGTCAGTTCCTCTAAATGTGTCAATTATTCTTCCCATTTCCATTTAAGTGGCGGCAAGTTTTCATCCTTGATTAGCATCAAGTCACACACAAATGAAACGGCACTGGGGAGTTTCCACTTGTTGCGCACTTGCAACTGAGTCAAGTACTCTTTTGACTCCGATTTCCAAAACGAATGGGAAATCTGTGTAACTGATTTCCACCGTTAACAGATGGGAATTTTCTCATTTGTAAAATCAAGATTTGGAACGCTTTTTAACTCGGAACAGATATTGAAGTGACCCGGTGTAATGACAGAAAAATCATTTGAGGCTTCGGAAGCAGCCACTAAAAGAGGGAATTAAGTAGTGCTTCAATCGCCACTACACACGTTGAAAATTGTTCTTGTGAGAGGATCTGTGATCCTATAACACGTCTCATGTGAAACTTTATGTATTTAAGAGCAGCCTCCCAAATGCCTCCAAAATGACGGGTTGATGGAACATACATTGTCCAATTAAAGTCTTCATTGTTTAAGAAAATGCCAAGTGCCTCTTTCGTACATGGCTTTAAATAATTCTTTGCACCAATAAAATTTGTTCCACAGTCACTAAATACTTCAGCTGGCTTTCCTCGTCGACCGATGAATCGTTTCAGAGCTGCAATACATGCCTAAGCACTAAGATCACTAACAAGTTCTAAATAGTCGGCTTTCTTTGTGAAGCACATAAACATACACACATACATTTTCAGTGGTTCAACTCCTCTACCCCGTCTAAAGCTGATAAAAATGCCCTGAAAAATCAGTACCGGATCTAAGAAATGGTCTTTCGGGATTCATTCTCTCAGAAGATAAGTCAGCCATGGTTTGTTTCGAAAATTCAGAGCAAAATCTGGCACAGATAAGGCACTTTTTTTTATTTCTGTGCATATTGCAGCCTTTGCTCCTATAATCCAATATTTTTTTTCATCACAGAGTTAACCAATTGTACTCTTCCATGCATGTAATTAAGATGATAAAATTTAACTAATAATTTTGTAACAGGATGTTTCTTAGGCAATATTATCTGATGTTTCACAGACTCTGGTAAGCCGGCATTTCTTAAATGTCCTCCTACACGTAATATGCCACTTTTGTCCACCTTGTTTGCGGAGAACGAAAATGATTAAGCACTCTTGAGGGGTTGGCTGAAATTCCTTTAAAATTATAGACTTTAGTTTATCATAATTATTAATATGTTCTTCCTTCACACATGTCATTAAATCAGTGACCTTCCCTTCCAAAATATTTAATAGGATTTCTGCTTTTAAATCTTCGGGTACTTGTTTTGCCCTAAAAGCCCTTTCAATTGATTGAGAAAAGAGATTAAAGGATTCTGCTTTGGTAGGTACCGAAATTGTTAATGGTTTTACACTTTTAATTAAATTTCCATATTTCAGTTTGAGGTGTCCGTCTCAACATTTTGATTTAGTTGCAAGACTTTCCTAGCTTTAGCTAAAGCTAATTCAGCTTCTAACTGACAAGGTTTTATTTTTTCTAACTCTAACCTAATTTCGTTTTACGATTTTCGTTTCTCAATTTGAATTTTCCTTTCCTCTAGAATATTATCAATAACAATTTGCACAAGTTCCGCATCATTTACATAAACTCCAGAACTTTCTATTAAAATTTCCAAAGTAACTATTTTCACCCCACTCGGAATTACTGATCCTAACTCCTCCTCCACGAGCGTCAACTCGTCTTTTTTAATGACCTAAGCGACTTCAGGCTTATCTTAATTCAAAGAAAAATATAACAACTCTGAACTGGCAAACATGGATACTATCAACTCAAATTATCAAGTAAGAACACCTCAGTACACAACACTAATAAACAGGATTTAAAACTAAACATTATTTCAACAAACCCAAAAAATAACTACTCACCACAATCTAAACAATGGAACCATCATCTTCATTTTCGATTTGCGCACAACACACATCCCCATATCACCTCGTAATTTTTTTACACAAAATTTGACGATACACATAATCCCCACCTTATTCTCACCTTATCGCACTTCTGATACCAAAAAATTATATTCATTTCTTTTGTACAGGAGGGCGGAAATTAAACTCAACACTTAGTAAAAATTAACAGCGCCATTTCGGACAGCACGTTTTATTCCTACTCACTACACACTTTGGGCTCCTGTATCTAACAGAGCCGTCGCCGTTATGTTGTTAATTAAAACTTCAATCTTCAGTAAACTCAAATTTTTCACGACCACGATGTTTAAATTAATTGTGGAATGGTTTTGCGCTGCTTCGGACTTCTTCATCTTCCTCGAAGAAATCCATCTTAGTTTAAATTCTTATTCTGGTTGCCCTCGGCATCTTTGCTTGTTCTTCTATTGAATTCCCTTCGTTCGCCGCTCGATTTAGGAGACACATCTTTCTTCGGCCATTGCTTCACCTTATTCCCGTAATTTTGATTTTGCTTTTGCTGGGGTCTTGGCGAACTCCACTGACTTCTTCGCTCGAATTGGCGACGTCGTTCGTTGTCTGCTGTTCTTCAAATTGTACTGCGAGCTCAAATAATCTGTCTAACGTCGTTGGGTTTCTTAGCTCGATGAAATCTTGAACTTGAGGCAGTAGCCTAGGAAGTATAATTTGAATAATTTCAGGATCCGGGCGACTTCCATACAAAAGCTTGAAAACTTGAATTTTTCTCGAAATAAAATTTGACAAATCTTCTATTTTTTCTTGATAGCGGCTAAAAAGTTCCGCCTCCAGTCTGGCTCGATCTTGTACTACAGGAAATGCTTTCACCAAGGAATTTTTTAAATTTTCCTACGTATATGTGGGGCTTCCCGGTTCCCCCAAGAGATTCTTTCCGATACACTTGAACCAACTTAGCGCTTGGCCCTTCAAAGCGCTGGTAGCAAGAGCGACTTTCTGAAATTCGTGAACTGGATATAGCATGAAGTGGGAGTCTAGCTTTTCCAGGAAATTAATTACGGCTGTCTTGCCGTCAAAACTTGCCGCTGGCTTCATGGCTGCCCGCATGGTTTGTACGGTGTAGCCAAATCCTTCTAGGCCAGGAGGTTCTATCTCAGGATTCTGCATAGGTACTGCAGGTATCTCAGGTTTGTCTTCTTGTCTTTCAGGCCATCTTCTTATTTTTTTTCGGGCGCCAGTGTGAGGACTGAGTGTTCGGTGCATATTCTTTGAAAACATCTTCGTGACAGCTTAAAGTCCTAATCTGGAACAGGAAGCTGAATGCAGCTATATTCTGTGATTGAGAATAACTGCACTTGAAAGGGATTTAAAATCCTCTTTTATTAAATCAATATTATTTACAAACCACTTCCCAACTAGAGAGGGATACAGAAAGTAAAAGACCACACTTGGGTCTAAATGCGGAGCAAGATTTACTAACACTGACGCACTTAGATTTATTTCAATAAGCAATCACGTAAAGCGCTATGGCTTAGAATTTAACTGCTAGCTGGTCAGGCGAACGTCGAATAGAGTGACCGTGATCTGAGACTAAAAGCTTTCTCACACTGAAAGGTTTCTACCTCTTGCTTAAATAGTCGTTGGCTCCACTTCAAATTAGCATAAGCTGAAAACGCGCGCTTCTTCTAACGGGAAGTTGAAAATGAGAAGAGATAGAAAGATTTAAATTAAAATAAAACTTTGTTAGTTTAACTAAATCCTTACACAGTAAGCATTTTATCAGCAACATTTAGGGCATTTTAGTAATGTTTATTTTATTTAAAATTTATGTAGTAAACTTTTTAACAAAAAATAATAATAATAAATATTTTTTAATAAAAAATTTTATGTACCGGGTTCAAAAATGGTCTCGTTTAATTCATAGACTGTTTTTGATCAACCCTGAAACCCTGTGGTATAATTGCGAGTAAAGTTTGTGGATATATAGAAATAAATTTAAATCTTATCAGTGAAAAAAGTCTCTAAAAGCATACAGGAATCAATACCATACTTAATGATGACGAAAATTTATAATTGGTGTTCAACATAAAATTATAAAACTTAAAGTTAAATCTGTGTACAGGTTCTGTTCCCAGTACAAGTGTCCCGCTTATCGAGGTATCCAGCTTAAGAGGTTTTGCTGTATTAAAAATTGAAGTAGAAGAGAAGAAATAGAATTTCGCTAGAGAGAAAAGAAATGCATTTGTACTCTAATTTTAAGATGCTAACAAATTTATTGTTTTCGTATGTGTGTGTGCAATGTTGTAATGTAATTAATAAACTCTTAGGTCTCATACAAAACTAGCTTACAGTAGACTTAAAGCGACTATTCATTTTGTCTGACATGAATGTAAGGTCAGGTGGCTGCAAAAGTTTAAATAACATTTTTATTTTAACTATTCAGAACATAAAAGCACTTTCTTCTTGCTCAGAAAATATGCCAAAACTTGCTTTGAACTACTAAACAATACTAATATAAACTCGAATATTCATTTTGAAAATACTGGCTACACTAACTTAGACCAACGACAACGAGAATGGCAAGCCGGGGTTTCAGAATGCAATACTATCAAAGTGATGAGCACATAACAGTCTGCTGTAAAAGCACATCCTCCCTCATACACACTTTTACCCTCATACCTATCTACCTAAATACTCTAACTTATTTGCATTCTGGGAGGAACGAAAAAAGTAGAATTGACAGTAAAAATTCAAATCATAAAAATAAATGGTTAACTAACATAAGAACCTTATGTTATGGATAATTCAAAAGGACTTAGCAATCAAAAGGTTTGAAATAAACTATAATTCTATAAAAATTTCTATATAATTTTGAAAAGTTAGTAATGTTTATCAATAATTTTTAATTATTGTATGTTTATATGTAATCCATGTATTATACTTTTCTTCATTCTTTTCTTTTCAGATGTCAAGCTTGGATTAAGGCTTCCCAAAATGATAAGCTCATTGGCATTCCCGCTTCAGAGTTGTATAAAAAGGTATATCTCTGCATGTTTCATTTCCAAGACTGGTGTTTTGCAAATGTTACTACGAAACATCGTTTAGTACACAATGCTGAATCAAAGAAGCATTAGATTCTTTGATGCACTTAGCAACAGACTTAGCTTTTGCCATAAGTAGTTTGTCAAGATATAATCAAGGTCCCAGAGAGAAAGGCTGGAAAGCTGTGAAGAGGGTTATTTAGATATCTTAAAGGAACACAAAATGCATGTTTAATATGTACTTCACACAGTGCTACTTCAGATGCAAGTTGGTGTATAACTGAAGAAGGAAAATCATTTGGAGGTTATTTCATTAAATTAGGTAAAAATTTCATAAATTGGAAGTGAGTAGTAACCGGAGGTATTCGGCGGACGCCCGAGGCTATAGAGGGGACTCGCCGCCGTCTTGGATCACGTGACAACCGGAAGTGACGTAGATGAATGGGAGGAAGTGAATTTTAAGTGAGCATCTGACCCTTGCTCTTACAAATATTTTTAGTTGAATTGTAAATTCTACGTACGTGCGAAGGCCAAATGCCCACTAAAGTTTCAGGAGACAGCTGGCATGTTTCCTCCGCTGAAACCACTTTTTATGGAAACCTACCTTGTAATCAATTTTGCATAATCCTTCAGATTTTGGAGAGTACTTGATGTTCACCAGACCACTTTTTTTAGTAAATTTACGTTTAATATGCCATGTCATTCCACACAGTCTACTGAATTTCTTAGAGCTGAAGAATTGCTTTTACTTCCAAATTTTTACCTTATGGCTACATATGCTGCATTTATTCCTTTCGTCTTCTTATTACTGATAGGAAAAATTACGATTACTTGAAAGATTTGGAATACTAAAGTTCATATGTATGTTGAAGAATGAGAACAAATCCGCCATTCTGTCATAATTGATTAATACTCTGAATAAGAAAACTTTAAGAAAATATCAGTTTCATTCGCGTGAATAAAATAAACACAATTTTCAAAAACATCCAAGTGTCAACATAAACGATCTACAAATATATTTTGAAGTATTTAAATAACTCATAGGCTGGAAATAAACTAAAAAAGTATCGAGAATTTATTGGTATATACCAACATCAAAGATAAAATAGTTCCCAATAGCAAACAGTTTCGAAAATCTGACTACCGAGAGCGTACTTTCAAAAGTTTACAAAAAGGCAACGACATCACAAATACATAAATTTTGTGGAACATGACATTATTTAAAAATTTTTCGTTCCAAATTTTAGTTCTGATATAGAAAAATATACATTAAATAATTAAACGTGGGTATTCATGTACATGTTTGCAAAGAAACAAATATGTAAATATTTTTGTAATAATATCGGTGAACATTTGAGTAGGATATATTCAGATTCTTCAAAATTAGTACCGAAACGTTCAGTTTAAACTAAATTTTTACTAAAGAAATCTCTGTAAGAGTGAGATACTGGTTAAAACTGTGCTAACAGAATAAAAAAAACATACCATTTTTAAAATATTCGCATGATATGTAATAAGAATGAAAAACATGGCCCCGGTTCAG
>KK113902.1:245338-262861 GCA_000611955.2 Stegodyphus mimosarum
AGTGGTTTGAAAATTAATCAAAAAAAGTGTAACATGTACAATTTTTTTCTTCGTAATAAGTTATGAATGTTTTCGTTTCAGTAGACTGAAGTCGGAAAGTACAAATTTGGCAATGAAACACTCATTTCAGCCTTTAAGATTTTATTAAAAATGCAATAAATACATGTGTGCGTTAGTAAAATTCGACCTGAAAAATGAGCATTTAGGAGGGAAACATGACTTTCTTCACATATTCACTTGATACAGAATACAATAAGTTAATCCTGGTTCATCAATACAATCTATCAGGTATGCTTCAATACAATCTATCAATACAATCTATCAGGTTTAAACTTTCCGAAATGAAATGTACAGTAGTATTTCAGGAAATATTAACTTAACTTCTAACTTGTTTGTAATTTTGTTAAATTATATGGAATGAGCATATGTGAGACACGGAATGCATTAGGATGCGAAAAAAATAACAAACATTCAACTATCTCGCAATGAATCAAATTTCATTGGAAATGTAATGGTATGAGAAGTAGAAAAAATAGTAATGAACGACTAAATCGGTTAATTTTCATCTAAAACGCATTAAAAATTCTGCATACTGATAAAATATTACTTAAATTCTCTAACTTCATGACTTCCCTCAGACACTGGGAAGCCCAACGGCTGGCTGTCTCAGCATTTAATGGGTTACTTCAAAGATATTAAAGAAATAGCGTTTGAGGAAAATATAGATTATTTTCAAGAAAAAATTTTCTCTTAGGTTCTTTCGGTATTGTAATTGTAAACAAAAAATGCAAAAATTAAGTAAATACGTGGATAAATGTCAGGAGAAACAGTAAATTAACACGAAATGCTTTTTTTAAGTCTACGTAAATGGAAAACAGTGATAGTAATGTATTTGAAAACAATCACAGTTCATATACAGGGTATTATAATTTTGATACCAATCTATAAATTCGTGAAAATCAGCGAAAAAATAATTTATCACGTTCGCCTGCTTATGGCATATTCTCTCTTCGTACTAATCTTTTTGCTTTTGACATGTATTATTCGCAAGTTGTAATATTTCTGAATCTAAAGCTTTAAAACACAAAAATCACTCTGATTAATCAACTTGTGCCTAAATGTAGAATACAACCAACAAAACGGAAGATTTTAGTATAAGTAAATATACTACAGACAAAATAAAACTGAAAATACTTCATTATTTTTCATGCCCTGTTTAAAAAACTAGTTAAGGTTCTTATTCCTGACTTATGACGTTCGGAACATTTTCAGAAAAAACATTCATTTCTTATTCATGTTTTGCATACTCAGATACTAATTTTGTTGAAAATCTGACATTTTCTTATTCCATTTTATATTTCACTATTGCGGTTTGGCTTGGAAAAAAGTTTTCTCTACGGATATGGCATACCTCTCCTATATGTCTGGGACTGTTCTTATAATTTACATTACCAGCTAGTGTTAACACAATCCCTAGTTATACAGGAATTGCCTTGAATTGTTTAATCTAAAACGAAAAAGTGCACCCCATATGCTAAAATAGAGAAAGTTTACCATAGAAAGTTCTCCGCGAATGCATTTCCCCCCCCCCTTGGTCTTTACGTGTTTTTCTGTATTTATCGCTAAGATCATTGTATACCCATCTTTTATCTAATTTGTGAAGCATTCCTGTTTGAATGCTTGCATTTGAATACTTTTTAACTGATTTTAAAGTACATATATATTTTGATCATTGCGTGGGGAAATGAGGAACATTAACAGCAAACGGTTCCCAATACTGTATCTTTTCTTCATACTTTTTTCTTAAGAATACAGCTGGTTAAAAGAAAAATGTGTTTCGTACTTTGTGAAATGTATTTTATTTAATTAATATGTGTGATGTTCATCGTAAATAAAATGTTATATATGTGCACAGAATTGTGTGGCTCCAATGTTTAATTAAAATAATGCTTTTTTGAAAGTGTAGTCCTTATGTTAAATCATACTAAACTGCCTTAAAATTTTTAAAGTTGATGACTATAGTAGATCATTATATGAAGTTTCTGTCACTATTGCCTATTATGTACGATATTCGTGAGAAATTTTATTTGCTATCTATGTGTTAAATGTCAAAAAAGCTGTAAGAGTTCACTATTAACCAGTGTGAATTTTGAAATGCGTACCTAACTTAGAATGTGCTAAAACTTTTAAGTTAAGTTGGATTATTATTTGTTATGTATGATGCTAATGCATAATTTTATTTGCTATCCGTGAGAAGTTAAATGTTCTCAAACAGCTGCAAGAGCTCAGTGTTAAAAAATAATGTCAATTTTAAATTTCTGTCTTAAAAAATGACTGTGTTAAATCTTTTAATTACTATGCTGGATCAGTATTTGGAACTTTACTCAATATTTCGTGTAATGTAGCATAACTACGTAGCAGTTTATTTGCCAGGTATGATAAATTAAATTTCGTTCTCAAAAGGCTGTAACAGTTCAGTGCTAAATAAATTATTGTCATTATTGTCAGTGTGAAATATGGGTATCTTTTAGTTGAGTTACAATGAATACCTTAAGAAGCTATGAGACTCAGCAAAAATAATGATCATATTTACTGGTTGAAAAAAATATTCCATCTTAAGAAATTTTTGTATTCCAAATTGGAAAAAAAAAGCGACAAATTTCATTCCCATGAGTAAATATTAATTCTGTGTGTAATTATAGCTAAAAATAATACTATCTCGTGTATCTTGTTAAGAAAGTCAAGGCTGTGCTAAGTTCGAACATAGTAGCATTTATGAGGTTCTGTGGTAGATGGGTGACATCATGTTAAGAATTCAAGCGATGTTTTCACAATAAAAAAATCAAGGCTTAAAAAATGTTTAGTGGTTTTAGGTAGGATGTGCACAATAAAATTTAAGATATTTTTGTAAAGTGTTTAAAAACCTTAATACGGGTTAGTAATATAAAGGAATCCTTCTGCTGAATAAAAAAGGAGTGTCCTGAGTATATTCATGTAAATGTCTGTAGAGTAAAATAATAAGAAATGAAATACTTTTAGTATGTAACTGAACTAAACTGGGTAGAAATGTATTGGTTTGAGCGAACTTTATGACATGAAAAATTTATTACTTCTTATAGGATTTCTTCAAAGTCAGTAGGTCTTCCAGTAAAGAAACTGTTTGTAACAGTACAGTGTTTGTACAGTAAAGAAAGTGTTAAGTCTGTATTTGTTTTTAGGGAAAAGGAATCAGAAATGCAACATGAATATATTTTAAAAGCAGGATAAAAGTTTAATCCGAGGAAAAATGGGGAAATGCAAAGAGTAAAATTTAGATTTGTCAGACACAGTTTGGCGAATCCTTTGAATAAAAGTAAGACGTGTAAAAGAGAATTCGTAATGTTTTGCGTAGTATTTCATAAAGTTAGTACAGTCATTAGTAATTAGTGCAATAGATTAGAAGAAAAAGTTCTGAGTATCTTCTGTTTAGTAGTATGAAAAGTACGAAATGTAGTCTTTTATTAAAACTGCACAGAAGAATACTGTTTAAAGTTCCAGAAAAAATGTTATCCATAAAGACGTCCAGAAGGAAATGGAGATGTAACGTCAATAAGTGTTTAAACCAAGGAAAAGAAGTTAAGAGTAAAATAAAAACATAACAAGAAAAAATTTTAAAGAATACAAAAAAATTATATTTATAAAAACGAAAAAAAAAAATGTGAAAAGAAAAAGCTTTAATTTACTTTTGGAAGTAAAATACATAAGGGGGAAAACTGCATTTGTAAAACCTGAGAAGTGGAAAAAATTATGAAAATAAATATTACTTTTTTGAAAACAAAATGAAAAATGTAGTAACAACTTCTTTAAAATAAAAAGCAACAAGGAAAAACTATTAAAACTTGTAAAAATAAATATTACTTTTGTAAAAACCAAAAAAGTTAAACGTAAAAAAGTTTTTAAAGTAAAAATTTGAAAAGGATTAAATATGGAAAAAAAAATTTGCAAAATAAAAAGTGAAAAGAAAATGTAAAAATAAATTTTCTTCTACGGATATAAAATTGCGGAAACTTTAATTTGCGAAAAATTTACGTTAGCAAAAGCAAAACATGTAAATTTAATTTAGTAATAACGAGAAGAAAAAAAAGGAAAAGCAAAATGAAAAATGTAAGTAACAACTTCTTTAAAATAAAAAGCGAAAAGGAAAAAAAATAAACTTGTAAAAATAAATATTACTTTTGTCAAAAAAAAAAGTTAAACATAAAATAGTTTTTAAAGAAAAAATATAAAAAGGAATAAATTTGGAAAGAAAAAACTTTTGCAAAATAAAAAGGGAAAAGAAAATGTAAAAATAAATTTTCTTCTACGGATTTAAAATTGCGGAAACATTAATTTGAGACAGTAAAGTTTGCATTTGCAAAAGCAAAACATATAAATTTAATCTAGTAAGAACAAGAAGAAAAAAAGGAAAACAATGAAAAATAGCCTAATAATAAAGCAAAAAATTTAAACTGTGGGAAAATATTATACTTAAAACAACAAAGAATAAAGTAATGGATTAGAAAGCTAAACATGAGGTTCACTCATGCGCTGTCCTTCAGCCTAGTGACATTATAGAGGGTTCCCTCTGTACAAGGTCAAATGGCAAAGTTTGGAGGGACGAAAAGGTTGCCTAGCGGTAACCTTTTATGGAAAGGCTAGCTGCCTTTCCATAAAATTAAGCTTACAGTTTAACACAGTTTTACTTTTTTTTAAAAGTACTTTTCTTTTCAGACACTTCTTCATCCCAAACAAATGTAGTGTTGCTGGGTGTCGCTCAAATTATGACACCGAAAAAGAGCGTACAACATTGTTTTCACTTCCAAAAGATGAGGAAAGGAAAAAGAACTGGCTAAGAAAAATACCTACAGATTTTTCAGGACTGAAAAACCCATTTGTGTGCATAAAACATTTCCGTGAATGTGACATCATTCGTATGGATGAAATTTGTGTAAATGGAGTATTAAAAATGCATCCCAGGAAACTTCCGAAATTGAAAGATAATGCTATTCCATGTGTTTTTCCTAATTTGCCAAAATATTTGTCTTTAAGTAATCAACCGTCTCGTCGTTTAGTAGATGCTGAACAAAATAATTTCGATTCAGCTATTAGACGAAGCTTATTAGATCAAAAGGAATATGAAGAAAAGCAAGCCATAAATGAAATTTCAGATATAATTTTGTATTTTAAATTATTAAATGAAAGAGAGTTTCCAAGTAAATGGCATATACAGCAAAATTCTCAAAAATTATATATTTCTATGATCAGTATAAATGTTGCTCCTGTGATATTAGGCTATGTTGAAATATATGCTGATTTAAAATTTGATATATTTGTTAATAAATTCAAAGTTTTACATTCAAGGCTTCCAAAAAATGTTATGCATATTAATTCAATAAATATTTTAGAATCTTTATTGTTATTTCTAGAGCAAGAGATACAGAATCCAATTGAACCAACTGCAATTAATCAGGCTATTGATATTTTAAAAGTAATTAATCATGAAGAAGAAAAGAAAATTAAATGTATCATCGACCAGCTGAAACTTCTGAAAGTGCCTAAAAATAATAGAAGGTATTGCAATGAGACGATTGTATTAGCTGCATTGTTATATGTGCATTCTGCCTCACCATACCGCGCAGTCTACAAATGTGGCTCATTTTGTCTGCCTCATCCACGAAACATGCAGAAGCTTATTTCGAAATTTTCTTTGTCGAATGCCTCTCTCGAGGGAAGAATATCTTATCTAAAAACAAAATTCAATTACTTAAAGGAGCATGAAATTTTAGTGAATCTCCTATTAGATGAAATTTATACTTAGCCACAATTAAATTTTAAGGCTGGACGTGTATATGGCATCACCGATTCTGATCCTACAAAAACTGCGCAAGTTTTCATGATTTCATCGATTTTATCTTCCTATAAGGATGTAGTATGTATAGCACCAGTTACAAATTTAACCAGCGATTTATCGCAAAGTATATTGTTATCAGTAGTTAAAGAAATAGAACAAATTGAATTTAAAATTGTTTGCTTAATATCGTCCAATTAGCCTGCTCCCTGTGCTTGGGAAAATTTTCGAAAGAGTTATACTGTCATTAATGAAAGCATATTTTCACAGCTGCCTCCAGAACAATTTGGTTTCCGCCGGCACCTTTCAACTATAAAACAGCTGCTACGCATTACAGATTTTTGTGGCTCAGCACTGCATAATAAACAAAGTGTTGCCCTCCTCATGCTAGATGTGGCGAAAGCCTTCGACTGCATCTGGCATGAGGGGCTCATAGCAAAGCTGATGAATTTCAATTTTGATCATGAACTGATTCTCACCCTTCACTCCTTCATATCAAACTGAACTTTCTGTGTTTGTGTGGATGGTGAATTATTTCCTGAAAAACCTATACTCAGTGGTATTCTGCAAGGTTTGGTTCTCGGATCTTATCTGTATCCATTCTATGCTGCAGATTTTCCTAAAGTACCACAAAATAATACTACTGTGGCCTGCTATGCAAACGATACTGCTCTGGCAGTAAAGTCTGCAAACACAAATCACGCCATCAAAAAATTACAAGAACTCATCCCCAGTATTGACTGGTGTTCTAAATGGAAAGTGCAAATTAAGGCAGTAAAATTGCAGCTCCTGCTCATCAGGAGACGGAAAAGAAAGCTCCCTATCAAACGTGACGTACTTTTATTTAATGAACCCATATCCATTGTTCCGCATGCTAAGTACTTAGGAATAATCTTAAATGATAGACTCACATGGACAAATCACGTACGCTGTAAAGCTCTTCAAGTTATAAAATGTCTCTTTCCTATCATGGGTAAAGGTTCCACTCTGAATCTAGAGAGGAAAAGACTGATTTTCACTTCTATTATTCGACCCATCATGACCTACGCATCACTGGCTTGGGCTGCAATCAGCAAAGCAGATTTGCACAAATTAGTTGTTGTACAAAACAGATATCTGAGAATGATCACTAACGTTCATTACTACGTTCAAAACCAATGCCTGCACGAGGATCTTAAAATCGAACCTTTCGATAAATTTATCACCAAGCTCAACAGAAACTTTTTTAAAGAAGCTCAAAACTGTGCCCATATGAACTATTTCAACCTGTTTGAATGCGAAATCCTTCATGAAGACAGATATCTACGGCCATTTACAGCATTCACGTGCTATCCAGCACCTGCATCCTTTTAAATTTTAATGATTTCTTTAATGAACTTTATTTTGTTAATCTTAGTTATAACATTAATTAATTGATACATGTTATGCATAACATTTTGTGTGTGTGTATGTGATTGAAGTTTTTAATCAGATAGACTTTTTGTATGCTAGAAAAAAGTAATATATGCATATGATTGTATATTTTAGTTAGTACACTTTTTTTTTTCACATGAAACTCTATTTTTCATAATAGTTCCTTGGTAATCCTAGGCATTTATTTGACCAATGATTGATCATCTTGAAATTTTTGCGCTCAAGAGGAAAATGCACTTCTCCAGTGAACTGACAACAATTTCAATTCTGGTTAAAGTTTTCCCATTTTGATATAAATCCTTCACCTTTTGTGGATCACTACTTGTATAGAAGTTTAACTCAGTGTTCTTCAAACCCTTCTAGACTTGCAAATGAACCTCCTCTGCTTGCGGGTATTTAAAATGAAAAGATTAAGTTAAATTCAATTTACGTAATGTAGTCTGAGTCTACAAATAAAATAGATTACTTAAACTAGAATGGCACATATTTAAACATCAACTAGTAAGATGGCTGAAACTGGAATAAAAATTTCCCAGAATGCAATAGAACATAACTGCAAGGCAAGACTGCCAGAAGTTTTAATTCTAGATTCAAAACCTCGGCTTAAATACTTAACAATTAATATGCATTCTAGTGAAGGCTACGGAAAGAAGTAAGTAAGTAAAGGTTCAAATCATAATAACTGGTTAATTAACATAAAATCATGCATTATCATCATTTCTTTGTTTCAATAATAATGTTGCATCTAGCAATAAGAGATCAAATGAATACAGACTTTTCTCTTCTGCAAAGTTTCGGTGTATGGTACAGCATACTGCTTCTGGTGAAATCGCTTGTGATGGTTTCTGATGTGTTGCTTGATGAACATGTTTTATCAAACTATGTTTTATTAAACAAATATCAAACTAAATTAGCTGGCATATGGTTTTCTGTAGCCAGCTTTTAATTTTTCAACCCTTTGTTCTGCAGCTTACTGGAGCTGCCAGCTGCATAAATTACTTCAGCTCTGATGCCGGCATCACAGTTCTTTAATCTATTGATATTTTTGGCCTTCCTAATCTTCACTAGGAATTTTACCCAATGTGATGTGAAATTCTATTGTATTTAAATTTTCAGTTTTGATCTCCCACTATGTGCCTTGATTGATTGGTTTATGAAAGCTGATTTGATTGTTACTTTTTTGTTTCATCCTAAGTGTGGTGAGAATATGGGTTTGAATGGCAAAAAAAGAAAAATGTAGAAAGCAGAAAAAGGTGAATGCGACAATTCTGGTATCCAAGCCTCTTGCATAGCTGTCGAGGAGAGCGTATTTCAGAGCATTTTTGCAGCTGCTCAGTACATAATGTAATTTCTGTCATTATTGTTATTTTTTGAATTGTTTGTAATTTATTTTGTTGATTTGTGCGCAATGCCTAGATTGTGCAATTAGTTGATGTTTTTAAGTTAAAATAGAATGCTGTGTGCGTGGAAATATTGAAATTTAAATATCTTTTTTTTAGAAAAAAAAGTGTGTTCTTTTTGTGATGCTATTTTGGTTAACAATTAGAATAGGGTCAATATGCACACTAGTATAGCAAGAAATCAGGAACTAAACTACCATGTAGACATTTGTTGTGTCATAAAGGGGTTCGCACTAAAACATCTGTGCATGCCCATAGACATTTGGAGCTTAAATTTTCATGTCACATATGTATTTGTGACATAAATTCATTGCAATATTCGCAAGTTTTTTTTCGCTGTTCTTTTAGCTTTGAATTTACCCTGTATTTGAAAATAGAAAAAAAAAAAAAAACTCATTTATATATTGTGGAAGTGAGCTGTTAGATTTATTGGTAACAGGTTATGGTATGGCCAGAATTATTGGGATGATTTGAGAGATTTCAAAAATTTTTATTGATGTGCAGTATACTAAATTACTTAACAATCCTGCAGATTTTGTTGGGTGTTATACTGAAACAGTGTTGCACTTCGAGCCAACATGTGTGATAACACTGATTTTGTCGTCGCATTCTTTTTAAATGAATTCCTATATGCTGCGCATAAGGAAAACTAGGCAATCCAAAGTTTTGGGTTAAAATGTTTAACTATATCCGAGGATAGGATTTAAAAGATTTGAATAATGAAAAAAGTTTCAAAATTAGGAATTTAAAATCTTTCTGAACATTATGCGATCTGAGGATTCAAATGCCACAACCTTAAAAAAAGTGTGATTTATAATGCAGTATATGTATTGAATGTATACAGTTATTTAAAGTTAGATTTGATCTTGGTGCTCTTATTAATTATGTGGAAAGAAAAATTGATAATTTTTTTTCCTAAAAGCTCAAAAAAGTTAATAACCTATTTAGAATTTTTTTCCCCTCTAATAACAATTTCTTTTCAGTAAGTGCCATCCTGTATCACTTTATTTTGTCTAAGAAACCACATGTGAGTTGATTTATTCCACATTCAAATTAAAAGGTATTTATGTATGTGTAATCACTAAGATTGGTAGATATTCTTCTGATTCAGTTTACTTCTTCTAAAACTAAACTACAGTTACAAACAAAAGGGGATGAAGGAAACAGAAGAAAAATATATGGTTTTTCTGCCTGGAAGACTGTTTAGCTGCCTTGTACAATAGTTTCAAATTTTTATTTTGTTGGCACATACCTTTCTGAACACAGAGCAAGATATATATTTTTTATTTTTATTATATTAATTACATTCAAAGTTTTGAAATTCTCATTAATTTACTTCAAAAGTTTCTCTTCAAAACCTGACTTATTATTTTTGAAACAATATCAATATGGATTTGGTGTTCTTGGAATATTCAGCTGCTGCTCTCAATATTTGGCACTGCATACACATGTGAAATGACATTTTCAAATGCAGATATTGCAAACAGAATATTACTGTCATGGACATTTAATCATTTAGGCTACATTATTACAATTTAGTCAAAAGAGATTAAACATTAGTAAATGTAATGTTAATAAAGCATTTATATTATTCTATGTAAATTTGCTTTATTTCAGCTGCTTCATTTATTTTTAAAGTTTTTTCAGTACTATTTTGTAGATTTATTTTGCTGCTGTTCTTAAAAGTTAAAAAATTAATTATATTTCTTCTGTATTTTAGTATCTTAGAAGTATGATGTTTTATGTCTTCTGAAGTAATGTATGAAATATTTTTTCTGGAATAAAAATGTACATAGCCTACATCAGTGTGTTTTTAATTTGTTTCAAAATAAAATTCATAATTTCTCATCAGGTGCACTTAAATGTTTACATTCAGCA
This sequence comes from Stegodyphus mimosarum, assembly GCA_000611955.2. NCBI lineage: Eukaryota > Metazoa > Arthropoda > Arachnida > Araneae > Eresidae > Stegodyphus > Stegodyphus mimosarum. The sequence continues at coordinate 255,896 of KK113902.1, forward strand.
TTTCTCACAGATAACTGAAGATCAAATCAAGAAGCCAATGACCTAAATATTTCATGTATTAATTCTAACTTAAACTGATGATAAATTATCTCTGAAATTAGAAAAAAAAATTACGAACTGAAAACAGTTCATGGGAAAAATTGGGAGGATAGCATAAATTGTGCTATAAATTGATAAATGAAAATTAGGGTAAAGCAGTTAGGTAAATATTTAATTATTGTAATTGGTCGTAACTTATTTGAATCCCCAGGGAAAATGAAACAAGTTCTAACCAATTCATAATAATTTATGATAGTGAATTCGTTTCATTATCTTCTCGTGCTGGGTTTTCGTGTCTGTATTAATACCTTGATATATATATTTAATTATTGTTTTCAGCTTGCATTTAAGTAGTTAAATATTCTTGTATCTGAAATAACGTTTAACAAAATAAATATCAAAAATAATATCAGTAATCTATTTCAGGAAGAAAAAAAAAGACTGACCAAATATTCGGCAGACTTGTACATATATATAAGAAAATTATTTTAAAAATTTGTTTTCAGCAAATGCAGAGATAGCAGATATACACTGTGATGTCATTGCACAATGTTAAAAAAAAAGTTAATTCAAAGAATAATTCTGTTAAAAGTGTTGAAATTTTCTCATGCGAAGTGCATTATTGCTTAAGTATTAGTTTAAAGAGAAAAAAAAGTAATTTTAAAAAAACGTAGCCGCTTGTAACAGCCGCATAGAAACGATCGAGTATTAACGGTGCAAAGTTGAAGGCGACCGTCGGCAGTCGGCTTGATCACGTGACCTCCAAAACTGCTTTTCGCGCCAGGGCCTTGTATATCACGTTGGCCTCGCCTCCCATTCATCTACGTCACTTCCGGTTGTCACGTGATCCAAGATGGCGGCGGGGCCCCTCTATAGCCTCGGGCGTCCGCCGAGTACCTCCGGTTACTACCGAAGTGCAACAAAGAATAGTTGCTCTATCTAGCATGGAAGCTGAACTTTTGGCATTCTGTGATTGTGCATGTGAAATTAAATGGTACATCTTTCTACTTGAAGAATTGGGACAAGATGACCTGATCGACAAGTCAACAGAAATTAAAACAGACTGTCAAGCATTAATAGATTGGATAAAGAAACCAAAACAAAGTAGTAGTTCTAAGGCACATTAACCGAAAATATTTCTTTGTAAAAGATCAATATGAAATGAATCAAATCATTCCTCAGTTTGTATGTTCACAAAATCAAGAAGCAGACATTTTTAACAAAATACTTACCTAGGGTGAAACAGAAAGATGAACTATTAAAGTATGGACATGACTGACTAGTTAAAATTATATCTTTAAACACAAATAAGGGGGGGATTGATAATATTTATTTATTTAAAGTATAATTTTAAGTTATAATACTTTGGCAAAGTTAAAAATATGATCTGGCATCTAAAAAAAACAGGGTTCGTTATGATTTGGAGAATGTGGTAAGCGCTGACATGATTAAACTTATTTAATAAAGTTTTCTTTTTGTATATTGTACAATTAGTATATTGTTATTATTAGTTAGAATTAGATAATTTCTTAGAAATATATATTTTATAAGCCTTTTTAACACCAACATGTTTGATTAAAAAGCAAACAGCGTATGTGAAACTTTTTGACAATAATTGTCAAAGATGCGTTGATTTTTTTCTTTACATACGTAAAGAGTACTTTACATAGGTACTTTACATACGTAAAGAGTTTCTTTACATACGTTTTTTCATTACATTATTCAGGGTTACCATGCGCTGATATAACTTTTTCTTTGGTAACTTGTGAAATATTTATTCTTTTTTTTTTTAACTTATGAACTATTTTATATATTTTTTAAAAGTTTTTAAAATAAAAAGTTAACTTAGGTGAGAGGGTGTCAAGATGAAGCTTTATCTAATATTACTGTTTTATGTAATTTAGAATCTTCAAATTCTAATTAAAAAAATAACATTTCATTTGTATTACACATATGTTTCTATTGAAAGTTTCTCATCAAGGGTTGGTTGATTTCTTAAAAATAACTGCTTCCCATTTCTATTTTGTAAGCAATAACTTCTATTCCAGAATAATGCTGATTAAAACAGTAAAGCTGTGTCATTCATAAGATCATAATTTTTAAACAATTGCTTTAACCAACATCCCTCATGGAGGTAAGAAAGGAAGGCAATCTTTCCTAAGATTGAAGCACTGTTCCGAGGCTTCAGTCTCCTGAGAGATGTTTTTTTGTTTACATTCAGAAGCTCCCTTGACAGCGCTTTGATAGTATTTCGACACACGACAGTTCCATACAAATAAAATTTAAAAAAAAAAAAAAAAGGACACTTCTCCATAAAAGAAGCATTCATTGTGTGACGGATAACAGCAATTTGTATAGTTTAGTGACATTTTATATATAGATTTTTAGCAAAAGTGTTATGCTTAAAGAATGAAAAATACCTTACAGTAACTTTAAAATAGTATATGTCCCGCGGAACGTAGGTGAAAACATTTGTGTATCCTTGCCAAAGGAGGTTGATTCCAGATTGTTAAATTTTTCCCTCAGAAATTCGAGATTCATGCTGGCTTCTTAACGTGCGCCGGTCTCATTCATAAACAAACTAACTGGAGCATAGTTTCAATATTTGCTCTCAGTATCGTAATTAATGAGTGGTGAAATTATCAATTCTCTATTAACTATCTCCTGAATTTCAAGATTTCTCTGAGAAATTGAGAGCCAGTAACAGCAAGGGTATTGAGCGCTCAGGCAAAATATATTTTCTAGAAGATTTGAATTTCATAATAAATGTATCCTAAAATGTGTTTTAAGCCAAAAGTTTGAAACTTGATGGCTAAATGTAAATATAAAATTATGTACCTTAAAATATTTGTAATTAGGCACATAAGGTTAAGTTTTTATTAAATAGAGTAAGGCATGCAAGGTTTATCTGCTTAAAGGGATAGATGCCATCATGGAGAAATTTCGAAGAAAAACTGACCTTTGAGTATTAAAAATAATGCATGTAATTTTCCTTCAAATTATATTTATACATATAAAATTGTCAGGTATATGCTAAATTATTATAAATTACTTTACTCGAAAAAGATTGTGAATGCACAGAAATGAAAGATTTGCATATGCGGAAAATGAAAAATGTTAAATATGTATGGGTATTTATGTTTGTGCTTGCAAAAAGCATGTATCTGCCTTTAACAAAATACGTAAATATTTATTACATTACTTCTAAATGTATTTAAAATAGAAAACTATGAAGAAATCTAATTATTAAATGTATCTAAATTTATAATGATTACAAATATTATCTAAATATATAATAACCTTAACATTGAATTGTAAACAAAAATTGAAATCCTGTTGACATATACATTATAAAACTATTTAAGCATGAATTGTTTGCACTGGAAAGCAATCTGTTAAAAGGTATTGCAAAGCAAATTCCATGAGATGCGTACTTAAGGAAGTAATAAAGAAAAGTTTTAGGATATGTATTCTTGAAATTAAAGGTAAAAAAATCTGATAATTAAAAGAATTATTCCCCTATATTTTATAATAACGCAGGTACAAGTTTTAAATAATATTTTTAAAACTCTTTTTTTTTTTATTCCCTTTCAGAAATATTCAGAGAAAGTTATGTACTATTTAATGTATTTCACTATTAAAATAAAAAGAGCGCTAATTTGAAATGGACCGAATTGAGCATTAATTACAGATTGACTTAGATTTTTTTCATTTAAAAGATGCCTCAGAAGCTAAAAAAATCATGTCATATTTGAGAAAGTATTTTAGGTAGAAGCTCTGTAAGTGGAGAAGAAATAATGCATAATTTTAACGTTAATAGCAATAAACTTTGCTTAAAAGTGTATTCTTTTCGTATACTTAGGACTCTGAAATACTGTACAAATAAAAAATATATACATTTATATATATAATTACGACGCAATTGCAAAATATTTACATCCAATCGTGTCAAAACCCATTGCGGCCTCTCCCTCTTACTTCCAACCGCTTCCAACCTCCATGACGTCACTGCAGGGAAGAGGAGAAGGGGAAGAGATTTAGTTTACATCGCCACCACTTCAGTGGATTGGCGCTGCAATTTGGCGTCATGCCGGGAGTGCCGACGCTTTACTTACATACAGCTTTAATTCGCACATTTTTTAGACGATTTTGGTAAGCGGTAATAAAAAATCGTTTGCTGCAAAAGAAGTAATTGCAATTGTACTATGTTTTCAAAAGCCAAAAGTATCGTCTGTGGCTTGAAAGTTTTGTTTTTATTCAAAATGGAGAATTTAATAAAGCAGTGGTTCGAAGGCTACATTTACGCTCTTTCCAAAGAGAAATATGCACACTCCGTTATCCAAAAACGATGTGAGAGTCATGGTTTTGTGATATCTAAAGCGTCGATAGGTAATATCCTCAACAAGAAAGGAAACAAACGTCAAATTGGAGCCTCAATTGGGACAAAAATTCCAAACAAGTATCCAAGGAAAGAACGGACATCTTCGACTATTGCAAAGGTACGTTGTTTAATGTTAAAAGAAAATCCCCCTAGTCAAAGGACAGTTGCAAAATCATTAAAATGCTCGGTGTCCACTGTAAACGAAATGATAAACGTTGATTTAAATCTTAAGAAAGCGAAAAAACGCAATGTACATCGTCTTCTTCCAAAGCATATCGCTCAACGCAGGACACGATGCAGAATTCTATATGAGAAATACTTATCCAAAGAAAAATGGAAAACAATTGTTACAGTAGATGAAGCATGGGTGTATTTAAATGATTGTAACAAAAAAAGAGCCATTTATTATCATAAAAGGAGAGAAAAAATTTTAAGTACATGGTTCAAAGAATCGAAAGAAAGTTTTTCTAAAAGATTAATGATTGTTGCTGGTTTTTCTTATAATGGCAAGTTAAAAATAAAGAGAGTGCAAAAAGATGTCAAGATTAACTCCAAATACCATCAGGAACATATTTTATCGCCAATTTTTCTGAATGAAATGCCATCGTATTACCCACAGTGCCATCAATCTGTGAGACTCCATCGGGACAAAGCTAGCAATCACACATCAAAATCCACTGTAAATTTCCTAAAAGAAATGGAACAAAAAAAAACTGGTATCAACTGATAAAACTGATTCACTGATATCCCTACTAAATTAGTGTCACCTATGGATTTTTGTGCTTTCGGACTTTTAAAAACTGCATTATCCAAACGTTGTCCCCAAACCCTAACAGGACTCTGGAAAGCTGTTCGGGAGGAATGGGTACCTCTTCTAACACTTCAAAAGGCATTATTATCCTGGAAATTGCGGTGTCAAAAGATAGTTCAGAATAAAGGATGTCAAATAGAACATTTGGTACAGCTTGAGTATAGGACCCCATTGGCGATTTTCAGCTTGGCGCACTTTTCGGACGGTTTTTTTCTGGTAACCCAGCGAATTCTAGAATACTCCATTTCGGCAAACCTGTCTGTATTTTCACTAAATCTTGCAAGCAGCAAAATATTGATGTATTTAACACATTTCTAGAAATTGTAAGGGAGTATAGGATAACTGTAAGTAACTATAGTAACTGGGCAGAGTATAGGATTTCTTTGTAAATTTACAGTAATTTTGTAAACTTTACTAAATTTCCAGCATTTCTTTACTTTATTTTTAATGTAAACATGTATTCTGAACTTCTGTTTTCAGTTTTACAACTTAAAACCTGCATTTTCAATATTACTGCTTAAAATATGCCTCCATGTACTTGAGTATTTTCAAACGTTTCTTTCTTTTTAATTTAAGCATGCATTCTTAACTCCTATTTTCATGTTTTTAATTTAAACATGTATTCTGAACTCCTATTTTCAATTTTACAACTTAAAATTTGTATTTTCCGTATGACTGCTAAAAATATGCCTCCACTTATTTATTTATTTTCAATTTTACTATTTAAATATATATTCTAAATTTGTGTTTAAAATTTTTCTTGTTAAAATGTGCATTCTAACTTCTATTTTTAATTTTACTGCATTTCTACGGCTAAACTTGTATTTTCAATATTACTATTTAATTATTTGCTGTTTAAACATATATTCTAAATTTTTTTTCTGGTTAAAACGTGCTTTCTAACTTGTGTTTTCAATTTTAACTGCTTTTCCATGGCTTGGCGACATTTTTCGGTCGCCAAGCCAAAAAATCGCCAATGGGGTCCTATACTCAAGCTGTTCCGAACATTTAAAACACAAGAATTTTATGTAATTTTGTTTTGTGAATACAATATACATCGTCTAAAAAATGTGCGAGCAGCCTCTGTAGTAGTGGAAATAGTAGTTCTCTAAATCCTCGCAGATGATCAACAGCTTTCGTGTTTAACAATTTTCTGAATTCTGTTATTAATGAATTTGTCAATGGCTTCCAAATACTTTTATTCTAACATATTTCCGTTTCAACCTTCATTTATTACACAACACTTACATTCTATTTTATAAACTCTTATGATTTTGCCGAATTAAAAAAGCAAATATTTCATTATTAGTCGTTACAAAATAGTATTGACAAACTGAATATTTTTGTTCAAAAACACCTTAAGACAGTTCTGGGATAACAAGCAATTATCATGTGTTACTTATTTGTAGACATTCTTAAGGGTTTCCGATTTTAGTGCCTATTTCACAACTTTTTCGGAGTCATTACGAAATATATTTGACTTTTTTACTCGACTTAGAGGTGATATACTGTTAGAAAAAAGATTTATGAATTAGGTTACTATGCTAATAACAATATTGTGTGCTAAATATGCTGAAACACATTGATTCAGAACATTCTTTTAACCTAACACATGACGCAATTTTCATTCACGAATGATGACTTTTATTAATTTATTTATCAATGCGTTTTCTTATTTCTTATGAACGAAATCTTGTTAAAAGTATACATACCTTTACACAACATACTATTACCA
>KK113902.1:262874-284707 GCA_000611955.2 Stegodyphus mimosarum
ATATATTTACAGAAGGAACCAAAGAAAGAAACAGTTAGAGATATTTTACCAAAATCTATGTCATATTTTCAAATATTTTAACTTTCATACATCCCGAATTCAGAAATTTCTTCCTAAAATCCTTATCATATCACTTAATATTCCTTTTTAATACCAATTAAAATAGGAATATCACCTTTTCAATACAAAATTACAGGCATAATTAATGTTCCAATTTGTTATAATTGTGTATACAAGTTTGCATTATAAGAACTGTTACCCATTTTTGAGAACTGTAGTTTAATTAATGTCACTAAATGTTAACTTTTTCCAAAACAAAAACTCCAAAGACTATCTAATGCATTCAAATTTTCTAACTTTAGATAGTGTCTTAGTACAGAATATTCATTTTAGAACTGCGCGCTGGAGATAATTTTTTTTTGGTACAGTGTTGCCATTGCTCGCTTTGAAATCATTGAGTTACGCAGATTCTTCATTACTCAATTTCTTTAAATATAATGCGGGGCTCTAATATTTGGTTCAATATCAAATTATCTACAATTTGATATTGAACCAAATATTAGAGCCCCGCAATTAGTTCAATATCAATATCTACAATTTCAAAAGCGAACCGACATTTATAAATGAACCAATGCAAAATGCCAAAATGAAATTAATAGCCCTTCTGGGTTAATAATTATCTTCCACGGTAGAATATTTCCTGTTTGATACAAATAATGATAGAACCTTTAACAAATTTAAAGTATTTATCCAAAATTCCCAACTAGTAATAGCAAATATACTATTATAGGCAGAGCTTAATTTCTAAAAGTACAAGTGACAGAGCCCTAGATCGTCAGGAAAGAGGAACAAGAGTAAATAAATAAATAAATTGACTATTAAAATCATTAATAATTTAAATAGTTAATGAGTATCGAATTAATTATTTAATTGATTTATTAATTATTATTCGATCGATAGTTATTATTTAATTAATTTGTAATTAATTTATTATTGTTTATTAAAATAATTGAAAATTAAATAATTAAAATCAAATGACATGGAAAGAGATAAATTAAAATTTGATAAGAGATTTTTAATATAATTTTATTGCTAAAAACAAAATTTTCGAGAAAAAATTTACACTGAAATAATTGTTCAGTTACATAAAAGAAGTGCCGAAGTCTTCTCATTTAGGACTCCGGTGCGCTCCGACAAGAATTAGAATTTATCGCAAGTACTAAGAAGTACCGGAGTCGGGCTCCGGCGCAATTTAAGCTCTGACTATAGGTGAACTTTTCTTATCAAAATCTGGAGTTCGTTTTATGATACGGCAAAAATCATGAGTCATTTTGTAAAATAATCAGAGCTTTAGATGCATTTTAAACACTGATTCAAGTAACTTTATCCAACTTTCAAGAAAGATTTTAACATATTAAGCTCATATATGTTATATATTACTAGAACAGTCCCAAACATTATTGGAAGAAAATGCAGGAAAATATTCAGTAGCCACATAATCTCTCAGAAAATCCCAAATCACTGGGAACAGTAAAACTTTCCATATCTTTCGATGAAATGTAAAACCTTGTAATGCATTATTATACAGCTTCAGTAAGAAATAACTTCCTATATGCAGTGTACAGTAAGTAGAAAAGAGTACTCTTTTGTAATTTGTCAAGCCTTAGGACGTAAGAGTAATGAACCAGATTATACTAACAAGAAACAGCTTAATTATAACCCGATTCTTTCTTAGGAAGACACACACATTTCTAATCACAGACAAAATTCGGAATGTTTCACTCTTCTGAAGATATAGCTTTAAACATACTTTCGCTGGAAAAGAAAATGATTTTACCTGAAGAGCATGACATTTCTTTCTAAAGACTCTTGAAATAAAGACGATCAGACACATATTTATCAGTCAACAGTTCGGTTTCACGCCAAAACTTAAAAAAAAACTATCAATTACTATTATTATTATTTAAATATTATCAAAAGAATACTCTTTTTTACCTTATATTGCTTATAGGAAATCATTTCTTTCTCAAGCATTATAACAATGCATTACAAAATTTTACATTTCATCGAAACACATGCAAAGTTTTACTATTCCTAATGATCTGGGATGTTTTGAGATGTGGCTACTGAATATTTTCCTTACCTTCCTCCAGCACTGTTTGAGACTTTGCTAATAACAGGTAATACGAGGCTTAACATATAAAAATCTTTCCTGAAAGTTCGTTAAGTTACTTGAAACTTACGTTAAATGTATCTTAAGTCCTGACTGTTTTACAAAATGAATGATTTTTGTATGTATACAAATCAGTGGCGTAGGAAGGTGGATGCAGCCTGCACTGGGTACCAGCTCTGTGGGTATGACAAAAAATTGCCGATTTTGTATTGATGTGCCCTTTTGTTACATAAAATAACATGTCAAATAATTAACATTGACCTTTACAATTCCTAACTGCAGCAAATTGTGGATGAGTAATAGAATGTTGTGTTGATTTAGTATTATTATGAGGTGAGTGGGGGAGGAAGTGTTCTGTCTCATTTCTTTTGATCTAAATTGGTGCTAAGTAAATAACTGGCCCTGATGACTCGTTGTCTCATCCTTACCAAAAATATTATTTGCCGCAAGTCAGTTCTCTGCATGAAGATATTTTTAACCCAAACATCATAATAATATATTTTGCGCGGAAATGTTTTTGGCAATGGAATGGGGCAATATTATCCGTTTGCTCATAGAACTTATCATAAAGTAAACAAGTATGTCTATCTCAAGCTAGCACATTAGTCATATCTACGACTGCGATGCAGACATACTTGTTTTTGTTTACTTCAGGATTCTACAAGCGAATAGACAATTCCACTGCCTAAAGTATTTCAGTGCCAACTGTACCTCATTATGAGCAATATTTCGTCAGAATGCAAATTAATCAGATTTACACTACGAAGAACATCCATTTGTGAGATAAGAGAAGACACTTTTGTGCTATTATACAGTACTTTGCTTTGTTCATTGAATCATTCTTCTCTTTTCCCTCGATGATGCTGACTTTAGTAAGTAGAGTTTTAAGTTTGCAAAATGAAATAAATCCATTGCTATACTATTTTCTCATTAGATACAATAATATAGAAAAAGTACCGTAATCGTCAAAAATTTTACGGAAATAACCATTTTGGAGGTTTTTTGAGTAAAAAGTGTTTTTCACAAAATGTCTATCAGATATACAACCGTGAAGCTGAAGCGGCAGTGTCCAAGTGCAGCAAAAAAAAAAAAAAAAAACCCCACAGCAAGGGGGTTAAAAAAAAAGCAGAAGCCCAAAGTTTTGAAACGTCAGCATAAAGTGTGGAAGAAGCCATTGCAACATTATCTAAATCTAAGAGCGGAATCAACAAAAAACCTGAGAGAAGTCATGAAAGTGAAGAACAAATTAGAGGACATTCATGAAAAGGTAAAAAAGAACTAGAAAAAAATGAAGAAACTGATAACTTTGGAGATTATCATAATGAAGAAGAAAATAAAGCAGAAAACAGGCACATCAAACAATGAGAAAGGAGGTAATTATGATTTAATAGAGGAGGTGAAGAAGAAGGGCAGATAAAGAAGAAACTAACAGTAATATTGTAATATTTTATTTTCTGACATCTCTAATTGGCCTTTCCATGTTTCAGATAATCTAAAAGTTGACTTAATTTAAAAAGGAAGTGAAGCATTTCAAAAAAAGATGGACCATTTGTTTCAGTTAAGAAATAAGAGAAAAAGAAGATGAAGGATATTAAATGACAACTGAGATCTGATTGGTTCCATACCTGTCAGCCAAATGTCCAGAAAATTCTGAGAACTTGGATGGCATACTCAATTAAAAACCTAAAAGTGGCATTGGTTGATCTGACTCCTGTATTTAAATGACGCAGAATAAGACATAATATAAAAATGTCAGGATAGACCTATTCATCTATACTTTCTAGCTGCCACAGATATGTCAAATATGAAAATTTCTTATATTTAATATTCTTACTCTACTTAATCAACGTAAAAGCGATTTCAAATTTTCATCAGTTTAAATTTAATAAGATGGTTTGTAAAAATTATAAAAAAATATTCTTTATTAATATTTGCTTAAGAAAGAGGCATTTTGAATTTGCATAAAGAAAGATTTTTCTTGAAACGTAACTCGAAATGGCAATATTTTTTGGATTCAAAACCATGCTACCGAGATTCGTCATTCTGTTAACTGATGATGAGACATTAACATTACAATGTAAGACTTCAAATATAGCAGCATCTTTATTTAGCATTTCTTCTAATATTCCATTAATTGGAGAATTTCATTTTTTCTTGCAATATCTGAATCTGAAGTCCTTCAGATTCGTGGCTCGCATCCTCATGAAATTTGGTAGGTGGGTTAGACAATGCATTTTAAAAAATATCAACAGAGACATCTTCTCATCTTGCAATGCGTCATACATCAGATTTTATAATAAAATACTTCTAGAACTTTTAATTGGTTTTAAGAAAGTTAAGGGAAGAGCACAGTTTGCTATCATAACTGAACTTAAATTCTTTGGAATCCAATTCTTTCTTCTGATCTCCGATGCTGTTCCATAAAATAAATAAATAAATAAATAAATAAATAAATAAAAAAGCAACATTGCACTTCAAATAAATATCTGAAAGTGTGGTTGTGGTTAATGTTAATCAAGGAATCTCAGTTCAGGGGGGGAAAATTGTTTGCTTTTTCTCCCATATTATTCTCCACTCTTAGGTTTAAAAAAAAATATTTTTTTTTTTGGCTAGTGATTGAAAAGTTTGGATTTTAAATCATTACAGATACTGGGCATCCTGATTTCAGACTTTGTACTGCATTTCACTTATTTAATATATTAATCATGCATATTTATACACACAAAAAATTAGACATATTTATTTCTTAATTTAGAAGATACTGCTAAATTAATAACATCTTAAAAATAGTACAATTTTTTTGCTAAAATTTTTTACTTTGTGAAAAGGAATCATTCATCTGGAAAGTTTAAAACCACCATTAAATTGAAACATTCGCTTTCCTACAGTATTCTTCATTTTAATATCACTCTTAAAAACTATGAATGCTTGACCTTCTACCAGGGCTTCAACAGTGATCAACAAATATTGTTCTCTATCGAGATCTTTGCAGCTATTTTTCTTGATAACATGCAGGAAATTTAAAGTAAGTGATATTATAATGCAGAAACAGTTTGATTTGCGCATTGCAGTACCCAGCATCACTGACACGCCCCCTGAAATTTATATTAATTTTAAAACTTACTGATAAGGAATTTGACAAAAATGGATAAATAGTTCATTCTTAAATTCCTCTTTCTGGAGCTTGATTCTCATCTTAACTCATTTCAGAAGGGCTTACATTCTCCCTCCTAAATACACATTCGTTGTATGCCTAGGAGTTAAGACTCGAATTGACGTCCTTGATCATTTGTAATCGTAGCTCGCACACTAAAGCGCGTGATCCAGTTGCCGCAGAAGGCCTCCGCTACTGTTGTAGCTTGAATATCAATGATGGGGATAGCTTCTATCCACCTAGTAAACCGACCGATAGCTGTTACGCAACATGTGAATCCATTGGAAGGTGGAAATGGGCTAATTATATATGTATGAATATGCTGAAATCGCACACAAGTTTAACTAAATGGTTGTGAAGAGGCTCAAGTGTGTTTGTGTATTTTAGATTTCTGGCATGAAATACACTGTCTTGCCCAGTTCGGTTAGGTTATTCAATTATGGAAAGCACACGAGGGCTATCTGCCTAAAGGGAGGGGTGCTTTCGTGGAGGACTTTCTAAGGAAAACTGGCTCGTATACACGTTACACATAGGGAAAAACACGAAAACGTCCATGCAGCCTGCCCGTTTGCGAGATTCGAACCTTGGACCGAACTACCAGTGTTCAGCGTCTTTACCGCTCGGCCGCTGGTGGGCCTTGCCCAGTTCGTGACATCTTTGTTGATATTTGGCCACACATACCGACTACAAACTAATTTTGACGTTGTTTGAATGGCTCGATGAGCTAAATTATGTACGCAATTAAAACACGTTTTTCGAAATGCCTTGGGAATATAAGGTCTTGCTATGCGAGTAGATACATCACAATATAATTCTATTTCTGAATTTGGCAGCTTAACTTTTTTCATTTGTAAAAATTGTTAGTGCTAAGTAATTCTTTTAACTCCTCATCTCTTGATTGAGTTAAGCAATTTCTTCATAGTCAACAGGACAAATAATTTTAATTTCGCGAATGCGATATAATGTGTCGGCCACAATATTATCAGCTTCTTTAATGTACTGGATATCAGTTGTGAATTGAGAAATAAAATCTAGCTGACGAGTTTGACGTGGGGAGCACTTTTCCAGTTTTTATTTGAAAGCAAATACTAATGGTTTGTGGTCAGTAAATACTGTAAATTTGTGTCTCTATAGCCTGTATCAAAATTTGCGAATGGATGAGTATTATTGCTAATAACTCTCTAATCATAGGGCACTGCATTTTGCCTCAGTGGTTGTGAGTTTTCTAGAAAAAAATACCAGGGGTTTGCGTCCTCGTTCAGTAACTTGAATTAGAGATCCGCTAATAGCATAGTCATATGCATCAACTTAAAAACTGGAGATGCATTTGGCAACGGATGTGCCAATAACGTAGCATTTGCTAACTGTTGTTTAGCATTTTCAAAAGCTTCACTTGTTTGCACAGACCAATGAGTTTTGAGCTTGTCATTCTTTTTTGAACTTATTAAAAATTCGCTGAGTAGTGCAGCATGTGGCAGGTACCTATGGTAAAAATTTATTAAGCCTAAAACTAAAATCTCATCATTTTCCGGTTTTTGGAAGTTCAGGATTGCATTCAGCGATTGAAGTAAAGGTTTAGTGACATCCTTATGAAGTGTTTCGCTTTCTGAGAATACTAGAATGTCATCTAAGTATGTGTAACAAACAATCTTGATTGTGTTAAAACTTCGTGCATGAAGCGCTGGAATGTTTGAGCAGCATTTTTGAGTCCAAATTTAAATAAGGAAACTCAAAAAGACCAAAAGGGCTAATTACTTCTATGTGTTCTTCATAGACGGGTATATGATGATAAGCCCTTGCAATCTCTAATTTAGAAAACACTGTTTTGCCATGAAGAGATTGAGCAAAGTCTTGTACATGTGGAATAGGATATGAATCAAAAACTGTAACTGAATTAAGTACTTTGTAATCTCCAACTGGTCTAATGCCACTGGGCTTTTATGTACTATGTGTAGAGGTGATGACCAGTTACTCTTAGAGGGTCGACAGATTCCCTGTTCTGTAATAAATTCAAAGTTCTTTTTTGTTTCCTGATAAACTTCAGGTCAAAGCCGTCTTACTTTGGAATGGACTGGTTGTCCTTCAGTTTCAATGTAATGAACTGTGTCATGTTTGACTGTTTTGCTATGAATAGAAGGATTAGTTAGTTCTGAAAATTGTTTAAGAATCTGGTGATACTGGGGGCATTCCTAAACAGACTTAACATTTAGTTGAGTGTCGTGCTCTAATTTTCCACTAGTAGCAAGAGTTGTTAATGTATCGATGTTCTTTCTTTCTTTTTCTGGTAAATCGACCAGCAATCTAAAATGGGTGAGAAAATCGTCACCTATTGTGGGAATTGAAGCATCAGCTATTATGAAATCCCATTTAAAAGTTCGCCCGAGAGCAAAAGTTAAAATTAGTTGCTTAATGCCATATGTTTTACTTTTAGTACTATTTGCAGCTAATAGCTGTAGAGTAGTAAAAGTGAAACACTTTCCTTTTGGCAATGGAAGGGAGGAAATTTAACTACTTGTGTCAACAAAAAACTTCATGTTGGTATGTTTGTCACATATGTGTAATCCATTGGAAGTGTTCGCTGCTATTCCAGTATCCATAACTTGTTTCGGAATAGCAGCGGAATTCAGTTTTCCGCTTGAAACGAGCATGGAGAAGTACATTTATGAGCATCAGCTTTAAACTTCTCATGATAATAACAATAACCAGTGTTGGCATGATTTGTGTACAAATTACATTGCCTACTTTTTGAATGACTGTGGTTATTGCGGTATCTTGGATTTTTATTGTACCGTTTCTGAGACAATTGTTCAACTTGCTTATTGAGAGTCTCTATTTGTTTTGTCATTAAGCTTAGTGCTGAGCTTAACTCTGATTTTTGTTCAATTATTGATGCTGTGCAAATAGTGAGTTGTGCGTCATTTGTGATGTCTGACACCTTATCTACTACCTGAGATAGATGAATTCAATTTGCATCCAAAGTGGATAAAATTGCTGGCATATTAGAGAGAAGTCACATCCATAGATTTTTTAGGAAGTCATCATATATTTTGTTTGACGCTGTCTCTTTCATTTGTTTTAAAAGGAAACTAGGTTTTTTATTTGTTACCTAATTGTAATTCCGATAAAAGTTTACAGATTTGCTGTACAGAATTTTGAAACTCTGTGATTAGTCTGTTTCTTTAAAGTTGGATATTTGTCAGTTTCAGAAGGTGTTAAGATTAAATCTGAGACATGTGGTAAAGTTGATGTGTCTAAATTTGCTACAAAATGAGAAAATTTCATGTTATCGTTGGTAACTGCAGCCAGATTACACTAGATCTCACACTGTCTTAGCCATAACGCGATATGGGAGGTATTTTCAAGGCTCTTCTATGAACTTAAACAGCTACCATTTTCTGCAGCTCAGTCATTTTCCCCGAGCAGCATTCATCGCCTTTCAAGACAAAAAGGGCAGAAATCGGGAGAGTATTTTGGCTTGAGTGACTGAGGGTGAAACGTCAGTGGCCTTTTCAATCAGCTGTGTTTCACCGCATTATTTATAGGCAAGGCTACATAAGGGAAGTAAGGAAATAAACATATCCCATTTTTTTCTTTCATCTATTGGATTCAGTGAAACAGTGTGCTCTTGCAGAAATATTTTTTGAAGAAGCACAGTTGAATATAAAAGCACACGGTAAACACACAATGACTGAATATATGATGCTGTACACAAAATCATTACAGAGTTGTCACACAACACCAACACTGTTGAATGTGAGAATTAGATGCTTCTGTATTGGAGAAAACCTTTAGCGAACTTTTTTCGGATTTTCCAGGGAAAACGGAAGCAGCGTGAAGAATCTTGGCATTACGATCCATGTCAGGACTGTTGTCGGAGAGATGCTGGATTTAATGTCCGCTTTGCGACGGCAGTAGCTTGATATTTCCTTTATTATCTGCTGCATTACATCAGGCTGTATAAGAGGTATTTCTTAGTACTAGAAGTTTTTATCATAATATCTGTATCGTATCTGTATGGAGTTGAATTTTCAGATGACCCAACAATTACGTGAAGATGCAGATGGGTTATAAATTAATGAAGCTGTTCTGGATGAACTGCCATATAGCTGTCGGAAGAAGCGCATCTGACTCAGTATATTGATTGGTAATACTTACTGCATTATTGAACTCAAAACACATTTATTACAACTACAAGAAGCTTTTTACAAATATATATATAATTCATGAATAGTATAGAACAGTCATTGAAGTGAATTATAATCCTCGTGACATGAGGAGCCTGCCAGCAAGGGTCTCTCTGGTGGAGAGTTCAAGAGCATTCTAGGTCTCTGCATGCTAGGTTACATCCTCTGATTCATCATATCTAGAGAGATTTCAGAGGAAAAACAAAATCATTGGTTCGTCAGCCCTCCTGAAATCGAGATGCTTTGACGACAGACACAATGCAGAATGCTAAAATAGCCTAACAGTAGTTGTGAAGTTATGTCTCTTGCATTGTCAAATGGAACAAATTATTGCATCTGACAAGTCAGACCATGTCATCTGGCACGTCATAAAAGCTTGGAAACAGTGATTTGTGGGGACCACACACATGATTTTCTCATCCCTATGTGATCCGCCGCAAATATTTCAGACCTCAGTTCAGGTAAGTTATGAAGTTTCATTTTTAGAATCTGCATCAATTCATAGCAATATTGAGATAATGAGTATGAAAACTGACTATGAAAGTGTTAAAAAAACTACAGAAACTGACAGCAAAACTCACACAGAAAAAAAAAAAAATGAGGACATGCCAACATCAATTGAATCTAGAAAAACATAGTAAATTCTAAGAAAACTCTTGAACTGAAAAGTGCTGATCAACAGCAGTTTTATGAAACTGCGAATGCTGATGAACTGAATGAAACATGAAATGATGAATTGAAAAACTTCTGATGAACAATATGAAACAAAGACAGATAGAAAAGTTGTTTGCAAGAGATGAAATTTCATTAGCAGTGTAATTATATTAATATTTTATAAGAAATTAAATAAAGGAATTTCAAAATTGTGCAACTACTAATTTAATTTTAGCATTAACTTTTAATTATTATATGTTTGAAACTAAGTCACTTAATAAATATGTGTGGAACTAAAGTGATTTTAAAAAGCAGCGGATGTTGTACTTTCTGTCCGAAATCTAAAGGGTTGCATATGAAACCAATTTCTGTTGATAACACTTTATAGTTCAAATGTACTAAGTATTAAATTTTCAGACTGAAGCAAATAATTCTAGTATGTTGAATTAATCACTAAACATTGATTTTAATTAACAGACTGCGAGAACTTGTTAAGCAAAACAAAACTTTAGAATACATAATGACAACCTATTCTCTTTCTTTTATTTATTAAATTTTTCTTTTATGCATGCAGAAAAAATACATAAATTTGTATACAAATATTTCTTGCTAAAACAGCTTAAGCCATTTCGAATTTGATAAAATTGGTAACCTTGGGGAAAAAATTGCATCACGCATTGTATATGCCCATCTGTCAGTCTAATTATTCTTTTTTTTTTTTTTTTTTTTTTGACTTCCAAATGAATTAACTAAGTTTGCAGATTTTCTGGGATGATACATTCATTTTTAAATGAATTGGACTCATAATTATTAATATCATTAACCTTTTTCAAATTCTTTCAATAAAAATAATTAATGTCACAATAATGTTAATTAACTTAAAGGTAATAATATTCACAGGCCACATAAAACTTCCTCAGGAGGATGCATGTGGCCCATGGGCTGCCAGTTTCTAAGCACTGTTTTATTGCACACTGTACATCAGTTAATGTATCACCTGTCTCTCAGGGTACATTGATGCCTCCTTTGATGGTGAAGTAGTAGCCATCTGTACAGCCCTAAAGCAATTATTAGCTACTCATTACAAGTTTGCAAAGGCAGTCATTTTTTCTTGTTCTTACACAGCCATTCAATCCATTAGCTGTTGAACACCGATTAACACTTGAAATTTTGCAATGTCAAGAAATCCTGAGAACTGTCGCTTTAAAAGGGAAACAAATCGTTTTCCAGTGGGTGACTGGCCATTGTGGCCTTTGGGGCAATGAACAAGCAGACTTCCTTGCAAAAAGAGGTCTGCTATCTTACTACAAAAGAGGATTGCTATCTTGCTACAAAATCCTAATATAGCTATTTCTTATTGGAGGATTAAATTGTTTTTAAAAACTCCATTTGCATCTAATATCTTACGAGATTTTTGGACTTGTACAGCCTTAAAAAGATGAAGAATGATAGGTCCTTCTCTTATTATTAATAGTCCAAGATGCAATATAGTTGTGGCTTTCCATCTGTCTACAGGAAATGATTGCCTTGCCGCCCACCTGAACCACATAGGCATTTCAAGCAATCCTATTTGCATACTTTGTGAGTCTGGAGAAGAAATGGACAGGGACCAGCTGCTTCACTGCAGGCTCTTCACTGTCTCACAGAGAAGACGAGATACTGGGAGGCAAGAGTGCTTCTTAGGCAATGACTTTGGTCTTTTTATTCTTAGTTCTATTGCTCTGCTTGTAAGATTTTAGTTCTTTGAAATTTTTTGCCTAGCCAATGGAAATAAAAAAAATAATAATAAATGTCTATCGTTCATGCTCTTCCTAATGCAGCTACTGAGAAGGAACAAAGTGCTAGATCTGAAAATATGCATACTAAAATACTAAAAACTGATAAGACATAAGAGATTTAGTATGACAGTAATAACAGTAGTGCCCCAGACAACAATAACTCCATAGAAATCTCTGTGATCAATCTACATTACTTCAGTATTTTTAATAAATTATATATTTACCTGCATTTTTACATCAGTTGCAATAAAAATAATATTATAAATTACATTTTTATTAACTATTTCTTAATAACTTATTTTCCAAAGGCAATGTAGAACCAACAGATATGAAATACGCATTTACATTGTGTCCCTGATATATGATTTTAAAGTTATGCTTTCTGTTAAATCACATAGCATTAAATACAGAGAATTTTAAATATTACATAGTCTTGGGAAATCATTTGCTGAGCAGTTTTGATGCAAACTGCTTTGCCAATATTTGTTTTCTGTCTTATCTTCCCACTGTAAATGGATACAGATCTTCCTTTCTTTAGATGGTAACTGACATCACATGAGCTATTAAAAAAATAATAATAAATAAAAAGCAAGATTTATGAGTAACTGTTAAAGTCAATAAATTAAAATATAAGTTAATATAATAAGTAATTAAATATAAGTGAACTCTCTGTGAGACTAATCAACTCAGTTCACACATTAGTTTTAAAATCATAAGAGGTCTAAGCTGAGCTTCAGTGCTGAGCAACTAAAGTTTGCTGCATTACAAAAACTGATTGAAGGATTTTGCCTAAAAGATTTTAACCTCTAACTTTTTAACTTTATGCCAACTTGACATAAAAACTAACCAATCATAGTGATGCAAACAATGCATTCATGGATGGATGAGTTTTTCTTCCCTAACTGGCTTTGATTTAAACCCTCTTACACAGGTGTGAATGATTTAATGAGCGTTATGCCTTAAACCATACAGTCTTATGATTCTAGTCTTGTGAGGAGATTTTTTTTTTTTTTTTACAGCAATTATCAATTTGTAAGATGCTAATTCTTACAGGATGAAATTTAGCGAGCAAGAGATTAACAACCCTCAAAAACATCAATCTTAATTTATAGAAAATGATAGTGACATATTGTGGCATCATTTTGATTTGCTGCAGCCCCTGCTTAATTGTGTCATCTGTCAGTACAGTTGAGATCTGTGGTGCTATAAATGCCTCAGTATATTTAAACACAGTAAAATTAATGATTGAGGTCTTCTGCGTAGAACCAATGGAAGCACATAGCTTCCCTTTTGCTTTAAGTGATGTCATTAGCAGGGGAACTGGTAGGCATAACAAACCTACCTCATGGTACAGCATGCTTGTAGTTACAGCATGATATTTTGTATAGTGCATGTATATTTACAAAGAATGAACAAATATTTTATTTGGTGATTACTGATAAGCTACTAAAGAATGGTTTGCATTTGTTGCATACCTAACTGCATAGATAATTATCCAAATATTGAAAAAGTGGACTTGTTTTTATCTCCAAATTTGAATTTTATGTACAAGAAATGGTTGCATGCCTATTTCATGTTTGATATTATTAAACTTTTATAATTTGAAATTACTAAAATCTGAAATAAATTATGTGCTAACAAATAACATTGCAGTTAGTCCTCAAAGCAAAAGCATTTAATTAAATCTGTAATAAAATATGTTGACATATTAATAAAAGCATACCTGCCAACCTCTAAAGATAAAAATTCAGATGATTTCTCCCCCAAATTCAGAAGATTTCTCCAAAATTCAGAAGAACACGAAGAATTAATATCATGCTTTGATATTAAAAAAATAACAATTTATACAAATAGAAAAAAGAAAATTGTACTTACATTAGTAAATCTCAATTAAGTAGTAACTAAAACATTTATTAGGAAACATAAAACAAGAACTTAATGTTACACAAAAAAATTATTGCAATGAATTTAGAGTGCATTTTTTGGCTTTAGCCAAAAATCCTTTGGAAAATTTCCTGTCATAACAATTAGTTTCCTCATAACATTTAGCAATTAAAATGTCTTCTAGAGTTTTTGGTGAAATTGAAGAACGAAACATAGTTTTGTTTTTCTTCACAACACTGAAGACTCTCTCGCACTCAGCATTACTGTGTGGAATTACGAGAATAACACATAAAACTCTTGCTAGTCTGTTGGAAATTCGGCTTTGTAGGCAGGCCGAAAATATTGAGAATACGTTTTTTTTAACTCATTTCGTAACAACGACGTATTAAGAAAATTCGTAGCATGTGCAAACAAAAAAAGAAAAAAAAAACAGAATGCGACAATCCACGCTCACTGAGTCATTCCCTTGCTGCTGAAGCGAACGCGAAAAAAATAATCTGGCGCCCGCAAAGAAAAGAGTGGAAGAAACAAGTTCAGCGCATTGGATTGGCTGGTTAACCGGGGAGCTGGGAGAAACCGCAGGTTACTGGATTCGAAGTAGTCGGTAGTTGGAGGTAAAACACGATGCAATTGGCAAAAATCGCTGAATTGGCGAAAAATTCTAAAATTTCGACAAAAATCACTAAAAACACTTGAAAAAGGAAAAAAATCGTAAAAAATGGATTACGATCATAAAATCGTAAAGACAAACGCATTTTCGTAAAAATTACGAAAAATTCGTAAAAGTTGGCAGGTATGATAAAAGTGTAACATTTTAGTTAATTATATGAAAGAAGAAACTCCTAAATTTTTCCCAAATATTCACAAGTGCTTTTCAGAATATCGAGTTAAAGGTATATACTCTGAAATACACCCACATAGCATTTTCTAGTTCTGTAAATTTGTCCCTGAATGGAAACCTAAGGCCTTACATGAAAACTGAATTTTCATTTTACATAATACACTTGTAATATTTCCTTGCGAATCTATAGTGGCAGTCAATATTAAATTTGTTTTCTTTCTTAATTTGGGAAAAATATTGCCTTGATCCAAACATTCAGAGAGTACTCAAGCATTTTGATGGGAAAAGAGGAATTTCTATAAAAATAACTTTGGTTCGTCCAAAGCCGCGAAAGGATGCCTGACC
Organism: Stegodyphus mimosarum; assembly: GCA_000611955.2. Classification (NCBI taxonomy): domain Eukaryota; kingdom Metazoa; phylum Arthropoda; class Arachnida; order Araneae; family Eresidae; genus Stegodyphus; species Stegodyphus mimosarum. The sequence continues at coordinate 277,888 of KK113902.1, forward strand.
TTCACAATTGCCTGAATTGAACATCTAGAGAAAGTGCTGATGACAGCAGAGACAGAACTGATAGAAACAATATACAGTCTGCATTTACAGCAAGACTAAAATAAGTTATGTTAAATAAATAAAATAAAAATCTGACAGCTTTCAGATTTTATATCACGCACAAGGGGGCATTTTTTAACACGTGTGTTACTTTTATTTATTAAATATCATGTTCCTCATGCTTAAACCACATAAATTAAAATCAACAGTAATATCACAAACAATTTTAAAACAGCATATCTTTAGAATTTCAGATAGACAGTCTCGCGTGCTGGAGATAAAAATGTTTTTCCCATAAGGTGTAGCCATTACTAGCTTTGAAAGCACTGGGTTTGTTAATCAAAAATTCATGAAAGTTTTATAAAATATGAAACAGATTATAAAACAAATTCAAAGTTTGGGCTTCCAGGTGCCCAAGTTCGGGTAAAGGATTACGTTATTCAAAATTTGAAGATTAAGGTACTGTCATTTTTTCACAATGCGAGAAACATACATACATTCATGCACATTCTTCATTATTTAATTTCTTTAAATATAATAAAGGGCCATAACATTTCGTAGCAATGATTTGAAAAGTGATTCAACGCAAAATGCCATTTCAAGACTAATAGCTCTTCTGGACTAATGCTTCTTCAGGCTAATAAAAAATCTTTTTATACATTTTCAGTTTTTATTGGACATAAAACCTGAGAATGTTCTTAACATCTGGGCAATTACTTTCAAAGAAGATTAAGTTCTTTATTGCTATTATTACTATTGTTACTCAGCCTGCACCAATTATTGAAGCTTCTGTAGCGTTGTAAGATAAAATCTAAAGTGTAATGTTCTTATAGCAACTCAGAATTAAAAAGTAATATATAAGCAATTGTCTTAATAAATGATGTAAATAGTTTTTATGAAGTTTTGGATGCTTTGTTAAATATTTCTTAGCCCCCAATAGAAATTTTTTATTTATTATTTTTTTAATTTTATTTTATAACACCAGTTATTTCTGCATTCAAAAACTATTAATAAAGATGGCAGTGATAAGGAGAAAACTTTAGCATTCATCATAGAAGAACTTAGAAATAATACTTGTAAAAAGGAAGGTATTCATTATCCATTACCTATATTTTCTTAGCTATATTAAATTCTGTTTGTCCTTATGCATATAAATGTTTTAGAAGAGTAAGAAATACAGATTGTGGACAGTTCTGAAACATTTGAACATTTTGAAGGTAATTTTGTAATACTTTTTTCAGTGTACGACTAGATATCATTTTTGATTGTGCTAATTATATGACGATTTTTAAGTCAGTACTGAAAGTTACAAACTGCATAAATTATATTATATTTATTAAATCTAGTAGCTATTTATTATGCTGAAAAACTGAAATGTTTTGAATAAATAATGCTTCAATGGAAACAAATGTTCCAAGTATAAAGTTGTTTCAATAAACTTTTTTATGAATCATATAATATTTGCTATGCTTTAGATTTGTTTATCAAGTACATGTATTGCAACAAAATGTGAATTATTTAAAAGCGAATTCATAGTAATTCATTAGAAAAACTTCAGTATATTCAACAATATTAAAAGGAAATATGCTCAATTAATACACTATTCATGTCGATATTGGAAGGAAGGGGATCTTTAATAACCAAAATAATCCAATTTCTAACTTATACAACATTAACTAATGCCAGCATGCTCTTTTTTTTTACCAGTTACTAGTGATGCCACGATCCCAGTGACAATTCTTTGTTCCTTCAGGTGGTGACGGTAGAAACCAAACATCATACCACAAAGCATGCTTGTGTACTTGCTGCCAATATCTGAATATGTTTCCATGTATGAATGCTAACTGGTCACAAAAACCACCACTCATCTTCTTTCACAGTATCTTCTTCATAATTTTGGCTACTAAAAGATCAGCAATCGCATTTTTATTGCTTTTAAAATGGCTTTCGGTTTTGCCCTTATCAGTTTTCTTCTAGCTACAGCTTCTGGCTTTTTGAGCAGCTAGTTTTGCAAGTGGTGTTACCGGTAGCATTTTGGTTAACCATTGTCTATTTACCTCTAGCTACAATTTCTGGCTTTGCCAGCAGTGAGTTCTACATGTTACATTTATCTATAATTATTCATTTAATGCCCAGCTGCTAAAGTGAAAGAAAACTAGCAAATATATCAAGACAGATGAAGAAAAAATGCAAACAACATTGACTTTAGAAACAAAGCTACTAGAGATGAGGAACAAAGGTCAGCAAAATGTCACCACACATGTTTTGTTAGCAAAAAAATTTACACCAGAATAACCTCAAGAACTCAAGAAATTTTTTTAAAATATTTTTTTCAATTTAAGGAGCAGAACACTTACCATTGTCATGACTGAGACAGCTTATCCCTTTTCTTTTTGCTTTCCAAATTCAATAATAATAGGCTTTCCTCTCAATAAATATCCATTGGCATAATGCAGAGCCTTTGAAGCAATTTTTGAATCTTACAGAGAGAAAATTGAACTTAGACAACTGCAATTTTAAAAATTAAAAGCATAAAAATGGTATGTACACAGAAATTACCACAAAAATTACAAATGAAATGGAATTGAAATTTTAACTTAAATTTGAAATTAAAATTTGTTTTGAAATACTAATTTTTTTAGAAAGTACATATGAAGATACAGTTTGCATTTAATGAGTTCATAGCAGCTAACTTTAAAAATCTTAAAAACCAGGTACCGTGATGTTTTCAGGTTGCATGGTGACATCATTTTCAAAGGAATTTCAAACTGACCTTAATTCACTTTATAACGCATGATTCAGGTTACTGAATTATTTGTCATTCGATTCCGATGTCAAATATATTTACATTTAATTGGATATTATAAATTTTATGTTCTTTGACTAATTTCATTTAAATTTTTTTTACTTTTTTATACCGAGAAAATCTTGAGTAGTGAAGGAAAGCTTTTATTTGTCAAAATACTTTTAAATACACTGAAAATAACATTAAATAATTAATGTACAAAGCATTTGTCTGGATAACTTTATACCATACACTGAAGTAAACAAAATTAAATACAAATATTAACTGATTATCTTCATATAAAAACCTACAAATGACTACAGTAGATTAAGAAAATTCAGATCAAATACAATTTTATATTAAAATTTAATAATATTAATAAAATGCAATAAGAAATATTATTCTGAAAATTACTAAGGAGTAGAAGAATGGCATTTGCCTAATATAAATGTCACTAATTCAATAAATTTCATGTATGGCTGGAAAACACTTTTCTTGGTAAAGATGTAAAATTACTGGGAGATTCCATGACTTGGCAGAAAACCAGGAGAGTAGGCAGCTATGTGAATTAATTAAATGTTTTAGGATAAGCTTTTGCTCCTTATGTTAGTGCTCACATTCATTGTATAGGACTACTAAACTATTTTTTTGTGTGTGTGTGTCGGGGGGGGATTTTGCAATTCCAACAGTTTATTTTAAACTAGCCGCTCCGCGGCCAGCCTTCGTCTGGCTTTTAAGTGTACCGGAAAAATGCCTAAAGAGAACACCAAACATTAAATTTGAAAACTGCACAGAATTTTACTCTGCATAACAATTTTATTGAAAAAGAAACAAAGAACAACGTTAAAAAAATTCAGTTAAAAATGCATTACATATAAAAAGCATACAATGAAATAAGCAATATCCCTTAATACAAATATTAATCATCCTAATAAATAAATTAACCAACTTCCTGCTGCCTTCTCTAGACAAACGTCCAGTATCCAAGAGAAACATTAAATTTAAAAACAGCACAGAATTATCGCCCTCATTTTTCCGTGCTGATATCAGCAACAATGGCTGTGTGCCACTGTTGTTCATATAATGAGAGAAAATTATCAATTTGATACTATTTCATCTTGTGTACCAGATTTCATAGGCCTGGGTCTATTAGCTCACGTGCAGTATGAACGAAAGACACCTACACACACAGAAAGACTTGCCCTTTTAAATATAGATCTATATATTAATTAAACAATTTACCTTTGCAAAAAGAAACAATCTTTCAATTTCTTAAACTGTTCAATAGAGTAAAATCTCGCTTTGCTATAGCCCATTATGTCTTAAAAGAACGCAATTTCGTCAGAAAACACAAAATTAAAAAAAAAAAAATCTAATTCGAATTTCGAAAAACTCGCTTCGAGGTGCACTGGCTCATGCAAAAAAATCATGCAAAACGTTTCAATATCTTACAAACAGTGAAATAAGCAAAAAATAACATGAAAGAAACTCAAAAAACAAAACATTTCGCGCAGAATTTTACTCTGCAGAACAACTTTATCAAAAAAGAAATCAATAAAAATGTATCATACATATAAAAAATGACAATGAAATATGCAGTATCCCTTAATACAAATATTACTTATCCTAATAAATAAATTAACCAACTTCCCTTTGCAAAATCTTAAGAACTCAAATGGTATAAACAGATTAAGAACTTAAACAGATTAAAAAATATCATGCAAAACTTTTTTATAATTAAAATTATATATAATTAAAACATAATATTACAATGAAATAAGCAATATCCCTTGATACAAATGTTAATTATCCTAATAAAGTAATTAAACAATTTACCGTTGCAAAAAGAAACAACTTTTTAATTTCTTAAACTTTTCAGTCTCTTAAAAACAGTAACATAAGAAATACGATGAAAAATTGTTGCCAAACCGAAATTTTTAAAAGAATGAAACTATTCAAAATGATGCAATTTCATCAAAAATCTATCAACAACAATAAGAAAGGAAAATTGTTGCCAAAACTACATTTTAAAATATCTGAGATGTGAGAAGTGTATTCGGAAGCTTCATTTAAAAAATTTTAAAAAAATACAAAATATTATTATTTTTCCAAAATTCTTTTTTTAAAAGGAGTCGAAAGGATTAAAGTTCAACGTGTCCAAAAATCAAAGGAAAATAAACAGCACATTTTTTAAAATAAGTTTTTTTAAAAAAAACTGCTGAAAAGGTGTTAAGCTCACCTTCCTAAATAAATTCGTATTTAATCGATTTATTGAAATACGAAATTTACTTTAAGTTCGTAAAATAGCTAAGTGTCTACGCTTCACGACGATGTAAAAATGAAATGTATAGAGTGAAATCTCGCTTTCCTGTAGCCCATTATGTCTCAAAATGACGCCATTTGGTCACAAAACATAAAATAAAAAATATTCTAATTCGAATTTCGAAAAAATCGCTTCGAGGTACACTGGCTCTTGTGTAGATACACCTATGTACCAAATTTCGTGGCCCTGGGTCTATTAGCTTACTCGCAACACAAACGAAAGACACACCCACACACACACACACACACACAGACTCTTTGTTTTATTATATGTAGAGATAATTTTCATACATGAAATTGCATTTTTCCTGGACAACCTACTTTCCTGTATCACTTGTCTTAGAGTTGGTAATATTTGCATTAATCTTCAAGTGAATGGAAAGATTTTCATGTTATTTTAAAAATCACTTATTTTTATTTAAAACTAGGTGATACTAATAATCAGAAAAAAAAAAAGCTCTCGGCTTTCTAACCGAAAAAAGAATGTACATTGCATAAAAATTTAAAATTTGTACTTTGTTGAAATACACTTTCCAGACTACATCAAAAGAGCAATAAGACTTATTTATTTATATTTACACTAAATAGCCCCGTTAATTAAAAAATGAAATTTACAGTTACTTGAAACATTGCTTTTAAAACGGTATAAATATTTAGTTGCAGCTATAAATCCACTTTTGTTAATCGCACCACAATCATAGCCACAAACACACACTATACATGAAATACACATTTATAAGCATCCAATATTATATTATGAAATTATATAGTATTTTGTCTTGCACAGTTATATATTATTAAAATTACATAGGATAGATATTTGTACATAATAGCCATCAAAAATTCATGACCGCCAGTTTGTAATTCTAAATAATAGCATTGTTTAATAATGAATTTTTATTAATTGATATAACCATTCAAAATTTAACAGAAATCATACAACTCAGTCATGCTCAAATAATTCTAACAGCTAGTATTATGAAAATACTTTCAAGATAGAGTGAAGTAAATCAAAGAGCAAGTTAGACAAAAATGGGGAGGGCATTAAATTTATTTTTACTCATATAATATTTGTTAAGAGGAAATAAAGGCAAAAATTAATGACATTTCTTTGTTATCAATATTTATGGCTACATTTTACACTTGCTGAAAAACACTGTCCCTTTTGATGACAGCATATTATAATCTTTGATTAAATAAAATTTTTTTTTCGCCAAATAGGCACAAGTGAAAATCACTCTCATACCCTTAAGTTTAAAATAAAAGTTATTGTTAACATGTCAAACTGATGAATTAAAAACTGAAAGTCTTAACAAAAACAAAACTCTGCTATTTGTGATAATTCAGAACATATATTCCAACTCAAACTGCATGTTAAATACAAAATCAACATGCTCTACAAAACCTGGGTTGGACTAAGCATGAAAATGAAAGCAATTTAATCCTAAGGGTAAATACGTTTTTAAATGCTATCATGAGAAGTTAAAATCTCCATGCAGCTATAAACAGTCAGAAAACTCACAACAGCAGCAAGAGTAGCATTGAGTCAGGTTGCCAAAATTGCCACTATTCTCAATTTTTTGCAATTGACCCCCTCCCCCCCAAAAAAGGATTTTGATTTCTATTAAGATAATGGAGTGAATGTTAGTTTCATTACTAATTCTGGGGGGGGGG
>KK113902.1:286624-297511 GCA_000611955.2 Stegodyphus mimosarum
ACCATCTATTATACCTCCAGCAATGCTTATCAAAGACTGCAAGTATTTCTTTATCTTTTTCAGTCATTGTCCAATCCAACAAATCCAAGACTTCTAAACCTCCAGCTGTTCTCCAATGGTTCAAAATCTGAACTTACCTCATTCTAGGTCTAGCAAAACAATGAAATTTCCAGTCTGATTTAAGAACTAATACATATATTTTGTACATTATTCCTTTTACGAAACTTTTCTTTTTTGTTTATTAATGACAAAATATATTTTTTGTTTTTCTGAGTTATAATATAATATTAGAATACTCTGTTCAGATGCAAAAGAATTTTAATATGTCACCTGTTCAAATATTTTTCTCTGATCTAAAGCTGTTATTGGAAAGGGAGTAATAATGGTGATAACCAGAATTTAATTGCATCATTCTAATTACATGCATCAAAGCTCCTTCCCCACCAAAAAAAACCTCAGTCTACAATGTGCCACGTAATGATTTCAGGTATAAAAATTAGGAATTTATTCTCAAGATGTTTAGTGGTATTACAAAATCTCCAAATACTCACCAGTAAATGTTACAAAAGCTTGACCTTTCATCTTTCGAGTACAAATTTTATAATTCACTGGGTCTTTATTTTCTTCCTCAAAGCAACCAAATATAGACCGCAGTTCGTTAGCTGTGATTTTTCGATGCAAATTCTTCAGATACAGTGTCTAAAAGATAGCAAATAAAATAAATGCAATTTAATTTAAAAAAATAATAAATAAAGTATGTTGTTTGCAAACAAATTTAGAGCAAGACTGTCATGAACAGCTATCTATGCATCATAAATAAGTAAATAATTTATATTTTTGTGCTTGTAATCATCCAATCACCATTAACAATCAATAAACTGGATTTGGGTGAGAGAAGTTCATATTATTAATTTTTTTTTTCAATACAAATAAGCATAAATGGCTGTTTAACCTTCTCAGTGGCATGTCTTCTTGTATCTGCTTAAAAAAAACTATTTAAATAGCATTTATTATCTAAATTTGAATGACTCATTGTTTCAGCCTAAATTTTTATCATTAAGACAATATTTAGATTATTAAAATACACAAAACAAAATTGTTTTAAATAATGAGGTATTACATATCAAAAGATAAAAAAAAAAAAAAAAAAAAACACTGGATAAAGCCAGTCATGCCACTTAGGGTTTGGCAAGTTTCTTCCACAGCAGGGAAAAAAAAAAATATGCTCGCAGAAATAGACTTTTTTACCAATTTTTGAATATATTATATTTTTCTATTTTCTATCTATATTTTAATTACATATTAACATTTATTATTCGAGAAGTTAAGGCAACAAGAATCAGCAAAATATTAATAAATTTGAAGGACTAATTTTGAAAGTTTAAACTTCTACAGGTTTTTGGATCTGTCATGAAGAACTGTATTTAAACGGCATTTATTAGCTAAATTTGTATATTTACTTGTTTTAGTCTCTTTTTTCATAAACTTACATTCATTAAAATGACATTTACATTATTAAAGAAAGTAAGAAAGCAAAAAATATCTTAAATTATAAGCTAATGCAGTGGTTCTCAACCTTTTGACTAATGTGTACCATATAAACAAAATCTGAAAATTTTTAATACCACAGCTACATTTTATAATGATTATTTTTCAATTCCTCAATAGAAATATTTTTTAAAAACATATTTTTCCATTTGCACAACCTACTGGCTATATGTATTAAATATGCACACATAAAAAATATTAAATTAAAAAGTGATATTACTAAATATTAGATTATTTAGTGGTATAAAGAAAAATGTTAAATCATCTATCAAAAATGCTGATCCAAAATTGAGAATAAGAAAACTGATCTTACCTTACTTAAATCTCCTGTTTCATAATTTTGAAATCTAGGTATATTCTTGATTTCATCAACACTCAAACGATTTTCAATGACTTCCTTTTCTTCAAGAGGAACAACAACATGATGAATACTGCAATCATAGTGAAAATCACAATCTGGTGTTGTGCTGGAATTTTCATGGCCAACAAATTTCAATTCATTTTTTGAGTCTTTAAGTTTTTTCCTCCTTTTATTCTTACACTTTTCAATAAGCTTTTCAGATAAGCTTTTTACGTAACTGAACACATCATCATTTTCAGCAGAACAATTCTCTCCAAGAGACACCAAGTATGACAACTTTTTTTTTTCGGCACAGCCAGCATACAATGTTTTCTCAATTTCCATTTCATGCCTGGTTAGTTTTTTAACATTGTTCAAAGCTTGTGGTCTTAGAAGCTCTTTATTATGAGTCTCAATTTTTTCTTCTATCCTTTTCATATGCTCTTGCCATATTACTGGATCAACAAGGTGCTTAGCTTTTCCCTAAAATTTAAAAAAAGTAAAATTTTTAAAATTAAAATTTAAGTAGCAACGTTACATTGCAAAATTATAAAACTGAAACATGGTAGATTTTCATTGTAACCCATGTTCAATTTTGAATCTAAAGAAACAAAATTCCTATGTTCAGAAAATAAGCATTACAAATTTAATTGCAATTTTTTTTCAAGTGTATAGGGAATTAAATTTAAGAAAAATATACTACATTTATAATAAATTTGGATAGGAGAAGAATATTTTAATCTTCTGCATAAGTCTTAAAAAACACAAATGATGCAGGCAATTACATAATGCTTCAGCTATTAATAATTTAAAATTTTGAAAATTAGAACTCGATCTACCAATCAAAATATAGCAAAACTTTGATTGAATCTTAACTAACTTTCATGTTGAAAAGCTTGCATTTCTTCTCTCTGTCTTCCCAGCTAGCTGCCACTGCTTATCTTTCCCCCAACAAAATTAATTACAAAAATGAAAAAAGCCTCCTGTCTGACTGTTACGTAGTTCTCTAAGGGCATTCGGAATCTTGGAAGTATCAGCTGCTATCGGAATGCCTTTCCATCATCCGATTCAAAGACTTTGTTTCAAACATGAAATGCCAGATAGCTCAAAACTGCTTCATCATGTGACTATAGATTGAAATGCCCTGTTAGGTAGCTTTCTATTTGAAGATTCCATTTAGTCAACTATGGGTTTAATGTAGCTATCTTTTAACTGGTCTTTTCTGACTTCATCACTCCATGGATCGGTGCAAGATGATGATGACTTTCTAACTTGATGTAGGACTAGATTAAACAACCCTTGTTTCGCTTTGACCCTGGAATAATATTGGCAGCTTTCTGAACAAGATCTTCCACACAGTCATCAGTATTTCCATGAAACAATGCTTTCCGATGATGGATAATGATTTCATATTCCTACAGTCTCTGTATCCCTCTGCCTATCTGGCCTTTAAGATTCTTGAAATTTAAGAGACAGATCAATGGAGCATGATTTGTGCAGAGCAAGAATTTTCTGCCATAAAGGTAATGGTAAATGTATTCTATGGCTTTAACTATGGCTAGCTACTCTTTTCTGGGGACGGAGTACTTCTCTTAAGTCTAGATAGACACTTTGCCATGACACGTTATTGCCTGCTTATTTCTTGGGCAAAGCAGCACCGGCACTTGCACTGCTCCCACCTGTGTCCAGAATTGATGATTTGTCAGGCTGAGAATACATCAGGATTGCAACATACATTACTGATGCTCTATCTAGTTTTCCCCTTGGCCTTCCATTCTCAAAATTACTGGATGGCACATATAGTTAAATTCACATATTACCGCCAGATACAATTACAGCACCAATTCATGTTATACAGGTACTGGGCCCAAAGCTTACCAAATGATCAGCAATTCTGGTGATTTTTGCCAAACTTGGTGAAAAAAATCAGTCTCCAAAACCATCTTGACCTTACTATCAGTGGAAGACCTCGCCCCCTCAAAAAAAATCTGGGCAGTTTCAATTCTGAAATCACATCAACGAACTTGTGCACCAGCTGCATTATTGCATTCTCACTTCAGTTCTTGCTAAGACCATAAAATGCCATGATTTTCACTTTCTCTTTTAGAACAGCACACAACTTTCCAGAACAATTTAGAACTTTTAAAGCAGAATTAAGTTGCCCTCTTCATCAGTTTTCCGTCAAAAATTAGCCAAAATGGAATGTGATTTTCCAAAAGCTTATTTTCCCTCCCCCCAAAAAGACATAAGAGATAACAAAGCAGGTACTAGTTCTTACTAAAATGTTTCATGGAGCTGTGTTAGTTCTACACTGTTCTACAGTGTTATTCCAAATTGGCAAAATTTTGCACAATTCACCCTGAACCAAAATAAGTGAAAAATCACTGTCTACTCAAGATTTCGAAAAAAATTACTCCCATCCTCTTAAATGAAGCCTCTTTACTCTGCACAAATGGCTCAGGCAATGCTAGGCACTACAAGGTGAATATGAAATTCCATTCATCTCTAAATAACTAGTTTGAAGTATGAATACTTCAGACTAGTTATTTAGGGAAATAAGCTAAAAGGATTATTCACTACAAAATGATATCAGACCTACTGGCAAAATTCAGAACTAAGGTAAAAAACTATGAAAGATAATAGAAAAAATCAATTACAAAGCTAAACAGCATCACTAAATTAGTAAAGAAAAGACATACTGTGCACGTGAATATAACAAGTAGTTGCCTCAACAGCATTTTGTTTTCAAGATCTCACTACCTGTGTGAGATTAGATTTCATTTAAATTTAAAAAAAAAAAAAAAAAAGACAAAGGATCTCATCAGCACTTAGAATTACGGGAATGTTGACAGAGAATGATAAAAAATTTGATGCAAATAAATACATAGAGAAATCAACTAAATAAAACCATCTGTAAAAAAATCTGAGGTTGACACCACGACTTCCTTGTACACCTATTAACAAGGTTTGCATATGTTTCTGCACATGGAAATTAAGTACTTTTAAAGATCATTACTGGAAAAAAAATATGGACCCATCAAGAAATGGGAACTGAATAAATTCAATTAAAGATATAAGCTATGCCTAAACTTCATTTTTGTAATACCATCCTAAGAATAAAATACACCCACAAGTAGAATGTATTATTATTAAACAAAAACTAATAAACATAATTATAAAACAAATTTGAGAATAAAATCAACCTTATAAAATTTATCAAGTAGCATTTAAATATTTTTCCCTTATAATAGCTGGACATAGTTGACAGCAGATAAGTGATATTTTATTTACGTTTTACTAACAGTTAGCTTTATGTCTCATTTTGTCATGTACTTGCTCAGTTTAGAGATTTAGTAAATAGATTTTATGTCAAACCGCATAGGTTAAAATGAGCAGTAAAATCATAATCAGCATGATTCGTTACAGAAGACTGGCTGTTGTCACCGCTGCTGCTTGATTACAGAGAGGCCTGCTGATGTGAACAAATCTGAAAACCTGACGGACAAGTTTTGAAAGTTAGTTGAGCTCTACCTGTCTGATGCAGTTAGTGTCATAACTTTGTGTAGTTTTCCTGAGGTTGTAACCCAATTAAAATACTTTAAGGCTTCAATAAGCCATCAGCACCAGAGGTGATAAGTTGTTTTTTATTATTTTTAGTCTCACTAGATGCAAAGAATAAGTTTTACATTATTTTTGCTGTATCTTGGGATCACGATAAAGATTAATGAAAGGCAATAACTCACTTTAATATGCAGAGGTAACTTTTAAGGGTGACCAGTTAATTGCAAATAATTAAATTAGGTACTTAGATACCCTTAGCCACTATACATTTACATGACCACTATTAAATTTATTTTTTAAAAATATTTGTTAAAAAAGCACTATTAAAATCACAATATATTAATATATCACAGTTTAAAATACATGTAATTTATGACATTGATTCTTAAGCAATATTAAAATAACTATTCATTAAAAGCTACAAAACATTTAAGTTTTGTAGCAACAATACTCAAATATTTGTGCATCTTCATCATCATTCTGGCTAATTTATATCAATTTCCTTCTCTTTATGCATCTTTTTTAACAACTTGTTTAAAATCTGTTTCAATACGCAAACCGATATTCCCACTAGTTTTTGCATGTTTTATCTCCTAACTTTTCAACCTCTTGACTATGTACCTATGAGGTTTTACATCATCTGATAAAAGTTAAATAGTCCAAAATCGCTGACACACGTGAAGCAAATTATTGCTATGTCTGAAAGTAACTAAAAAGTCAGATAATCTTATTTAAAAAGACATTAAAACATAAAGGCATGTTCTTATGCTAGCAAAATCAACTACAGCTTATAGTGATCCAATTAAACAGGAAGAGTCAAATTCAAACTAAAAATGTGGACTAGTAATCAAAGACTACACAATTTAATTTTAATCTAAGCTGGCTCAGTAAGATGTTGTAACAAACTCGTAATGTAGTTATCGTGTAATAAATTCAAATATCAGCAATGATAATACAAAGACGAATAATTCCAAATTACTACAGCTGGTACGAACTAATGCAGCATACAAAGAGGCTAGAAATAAATTCTGTCTTACAACCCCACCTTAGTTTAAAAACTACATAAGTGATTTTCATTCTGGTGAGGAAAAAGAAAGGAAAAATTGTAGCAAAGGCTAAAAGTATAAAAAACTGCTTTAGTTAGTTACATAATAATAACTGTACATCAACTTTCGAATCCCGCCGAACAAGCGGGCTATGCCCGCTCAGCTAGCGGGCTTGCCCGCTAGTTACATAATAATAACTGTACATATCTTTGAAGAATAATTTTCTTTCTCTTTATGTATTCGTTTTTTTCCCTCCTTCAATATGTTTCCTCTTCATTTTAGAACTTTTAGATTTAATTAAAGATTTGTGTTACTGATTTCTGTAATTAAAACTAAGGCATTTTTAATTAATTACATAGGTATTTTGCTTTTGCTAAGAATTGTTTCATAAATTGCACTTTAGCACAATTTAAGCATTTATTACCTTGTTTATTTTTCAGATTCAAAATATTGTATAATAAGTCGCCAAAACAGAAAGTAATGCCACTTTAAAATATGATAGTGAAAGATAAAAATATGTCATTTTAATGTCATTTCTTGGAAACAATTTCAATACATTAGCATTATTTTAATAAACTGATCAATGTTATAATATTTAAAAAAAATATCGTTGAAAAATTCCAAGATTTCTGAATTAAAAATTTTCTATAGAAACTGATGTTAAAACTGCCAAAATGTTGATAAATCGCCAAACGTGGAAACGTTTAAAAAAGAATTCACATTTCCAAAAGCAAAAAGTTGTTTAAGAGGGGGGGATTATATTATTCATTAGAAAAAATGAAATAATTTCGAAATGCTTATGTTTCACTTCTTGCTAGATAATATTATGTTTTTTAAATTATTATAACGTAACCATAAGCAAAATGAAAACAAAAACAAAACATTGGAAGATCACTAAATTTTGAATTTGCACTTCTAACATGTTTTTACTGGGTTTTAAAATCCTTCGAGTAATGTGCCCTTTTGGTAAAAGAGAGATACACAATTAGATGTTACAGCAGTCCCACACACAAAATTTCAATATTCTAGAACTAATCATTTTTGAGTTATGTGAGTACAGATGTTACACTAGCACTAGTCAAAATGGAAATTTCTGCTGAAATTTGAAAACCGAAAGTTTTCGTGAGTATTTCATATAAGGAAGTAAAAAATACAGTACAAAGTCTGAAATCTGATATAATCTAATATCTGGACCAGCAGCAAATTTTCCTTTTTCTACAAATGTTTTTGCAGAAGAAAATAAAGCAAGAGTTTTTTTTTTTGAAAAAGAATCATATTCTGAAAGCAGCTGCTCACTTTAGTATAAGCTTAATTCTTCACGCATGCACAGCAGACTTTCTTTTTTATAAAAGTATGTGAAAAGTCCTGATTCTTAATTTCAGTTAAGCACTAAATAAAAACACTCCATGCTGAAAAAATACAGTCATTAATTAATATAAATTTATACTATTAATAACTTGTTGGCTCCATAGATGGCTTTTTGCTTTGTGTATTTCCCAAAATGAAACATTTACCAAAGTTCATCGCTAATTTCAAACCTACTGAATACCTTAAATCCCTGATGGTAACCTGTCAATCATTTTGTATACTGTTTGCTTTCATCTCCACATGATTATAAATTCATTGCGGCTAGAGATATGACTCACACAGCAGTGTCTAAAATATTTATTTTTTTAATATTAAATTAATATCACGCAGCATGGTAATCTTTTATGTTGACACTACAGGTAAAGATTGCAGACTTTAGCTAACTGTTCTGCAAAATGCTTATGGGAAGATATTGATACTTTGGTATTATTGCAAACACCTTGATACAATTTGGCAATTTTCTGAAGAAGAAAGGTAATTTCAAATCAATGAAAGTTATTTATTTCATATCCTACATATTTTAATTTTAGTTTGATTAATTCCAGAAAGCAATTTATAAAACTACTTACATACAGGTTTTTGTTCCTTCTTTGTTCACCATATCTCTTATGTAATTATTCCTGTATGTAATTGTTTCAGTCTGTCCTGTGTATAATTATGTCATTCTACCACAGTGTTACTAGCCATTTCTAACTCTTCCAAGCAAAGTATAAAACTCGATAATTCTTTACTCCAGCAGTATATAAATCTGATTGCTGCTGTAAATGGCAGACAACTATTCTGGAACCAATTACCGCTTTGGATGCTGACGTATTCATTACACTTTTTCATGTTGCATTTCCAAAAAGGCTGTTTTCCAAAATACATCATCATCAAATGCAAATCTGAACATTCTCACTTTTGAGACAAAATATTAGAACACATTCCTGCAAAAATTTCACAGAACTTTCTTCGTTTGCAGGAAAATCCCATGAATGCACATTTCCAAATTCAGATGAAGACAAAAAATATCGCAGTTTGCTTTTAGAGCTTCTAATACAACCAAAACAGCATGTAAGAAAATGGTGATATTTCTTATTTAAACTTACAGTTACTGATATGGTTACTTGAAGAATTGTCATGCATATGGTTGCCACAGTTTGGTGACTTCAACAAGGGTGGTGTGATAATACCAAAGTACCGAGAAATTTAACAAAAATGTCTTTCTATATGCAAAAAATAGATTTTGCAAATGATATACATATGACAAAAGATAACATTTAATGCTGTTTTAATTACGAATAACTGATTTGTACTTTAAATAAGCCTTAATTACAGGGGGGAATTTACTTAATTGAGACTTAGATAAGCCTTAAGCATATATGGGAAATACCATGCAATTATAATGAATAACAAAACTAATTAATATGAATTTTGTTCATAGATAGACAATATTAGTGCAATTATATGTAAAATTGTATTTTTGTGTCCTGTAATATGAAAACGAATTTTGTACATAGATAGACGATATTAATGCAATTGTATAAAATTGTATTTTTGTGTGTCTTGTAATATGAAAATGAATTTTGTACATAGATAGACGATATTAGTGCAATTATATGTAAAACTGTATTGTGTGTCATGTAATATGAAAATCTACAGAGACCATGTTCTGCTGAAAAAATAAGAATACAGGGGCAAATCAATTTAACAGAATGAATGGCTATCTTGCTAATTTCGTGAGATATCGAAAAGCTGGCAATGGTTTCGCCGACATTTTGATCTGGTCCATGTATCACTATAATAGGTGTTGAAATTGATCCTCTATGTAGCTGTAACCATATCGTGCACTCATATTTTCCAGTTATTTTGAGAAGCTGAAAGTACTAAAAATATCTCGGCCGGGTGAAAACTACATACGACCAGACAGAGCATCAATTTCTGAGTTGTAGTTTTAGTTGTTAGTTCACAGCAACTTTGGAGAGCTTCCACCTTTTAGATGCACTTTCCATTCTGTTGTGTTTTAAGTTCCTAGTAGTTTGAAGTATAAATACTGACTGTGCTCTGTGATACTGTAAAGAGCTGTACCAGCATTTTTGTGGAAAGTTCTGGAACTGAGAAGTGTTTCTTTGGATACAAATAAATTTTATCAAGCTACCATCAGTATCATTTAAATGTAATTCTTCCTTAATTTCCACAACAAGTGACAAAAGCAAGACAAAATTTAGTGGAACAATATGTCTTTAGTCACCAATCTCACACCACAATGCCAACAGTATATAGTAGGTGCTATTTAAGCATTACACTATGATAAAATGAAACACTACTTGAAATTTGTGGTATGGTTCTAAATGCAGAGAATATCGCTACTCATAATGATGGAAATGACAAGGAGGTTGCTGTGACCAAAAAGTTTTGAGTGGCAATTTAGTGCGAATATTGGGCTTCGCAATTACACAACCTGAACAACAGAACTTTGTAACAGAACAAGAAATCATGAGAAGCAAATTAAACAACTTAATCATTGAAAGAAAGTATTAATTTAATAAGGTAAACAAATAAAAAATGAGCATTTTTTGGGGAATTTTGATTGCCTTAAGTTCATATATACTTCAGTGTTTCATAGGCAGATATTTCATATTTTAATTTTAAAATTTCTTTATGTCATCTTACTAGATTTATATTGAAGATATAAAATCTGGAAAATTCCAAAAACCGAAATCCTGAGAAGCTCGAATCTTGAACTTTGCACTGTATAATAAAAAAGTAAGATTATATTTTTTATATACCTTTCCAGACTTATACATAAGATAATCAATAATTTCTTCCTCTGTAAGTCCACATCTTTGCAACTCTTGATGCATTTCTTCGTCTTTCTCAAGTTCTTGGAATTTTTCAAGAGTACAGGTACCTTTTACTAACTCTGTCAGAGAATTGTAGGTGCTTGGACTTGTAAATGTGCGATGCTCAGCCAACAGCCTAATTAATACAAAATATTGTAAATACAGCCACATCAATAAACACAAAAACTATCTAAAAATATTA
>KK113902.1:297630-321114 GCA_000611955.2 Stegodyphus mimosarum
TTGCCAATACATAAATTAAAATATAACTCAATAGATAAATAAAGACAGTAGGTTTCTTATTTTTAAGATATATTATTTGAAAGAATAATAAATTCTTCCCATTAATAAAGGAAGACATTACCGTGTTGAATTTACTCGGAATACAGGAAAGCTTTTTTAAAGTATCTTCCGAAAACCTTTCTATCATATAATATTACACTTAAACTACCAAAGGAGGGGGAGGAGTCTGCATTTAGAGCGAAAACCTAAATTTCTTTTTTATTTTGATAGTCATTCCCATTGATAGTCATAAAGTCAAAACAGGTATTTTTTATTTTTTTGTCACAATTTTGTGTGAAGGGTCAGTTGTAAAGTAATTTGATTTTCAACTGCTTCCTTTAGATCATATTTTTTATCAGTTGAGATTACTAAATGAATACTTTTTGCCAATATGAGAGTTATTATATTTTCAGAATGCTTGAGGTTTAGTCTTTGAAACTAGAAAAGTCCAATGATTGGATACTTGTTTGTCTCAATTGCTATACCTATGATTAAACAATAAATAAATAAAAAATAAACAAATGAAATTAATTAGTTTTTTTGTACTTTAATTATTCATAGTCCATTACGAAAAGACGCCTACAAATTTTTTACCCAAGTGAAGTTACCTTTTGTGAAAGTAAGACATGAAAAAATGACAGCCGTTTTATAAAATGGCAGCAAACTATTAATTTCATAAAACAGCAACCAATGAATAAAATTTAAAATGCAAGAAATATTCACAATAAAACACCTACCTACTTTTTTGCATTATTCTCCTTACCTATACAGCAATTTATTTTAGCTTACAAAACATCAAAGAATTGCAAAAACTTGGCATTGTCATTCTCTCCATATACACAGCAATTCATTTTCGCTTAAAAACCACCACAGATTTGCACAAATTTTCATCCATAAAATCCAAACATTTATAAAACACAAGTTCAAAGAATATGAATTCTCTAAACTAAGACTAAACACCAATTCGGAAAAAATGCAACATTTTCTTTTTCAATAACTAGTAAACTCCACAGTCCCATTATGATTCCTCATAAAAAAAAAAAAAAGTGTACTCGATTCAACAAAAGCAAACAGCAATGGTTGGTGCTCATCTGCAGCATGCACACATGCCTGGGTTGGCTACTTTGATGAAATAGTGCATTGCCTCACAAATACTTCTCAAGGGAATGCGCATAATCAAAGTAGCTATTTTTCTACCGAAACCATACCACGTATTTTCAGTGCCATATTAGCCCATTTTGACTTATTTCTTTCCAGCATGCATTCGCCTCAATAATAGACAAAATGAAACAATCAGGGGATGGGATCAAAGAAATATTGTCAATTCTTATGTATTTATGCAATCTTGTTGATGCAATATGTCTTTTTATTTTTTAACAGATGCATAACAAAAGAATTCATATTCAAAAACGGAAGGAATGATGCAACAAAGATGACAAATTTTAAAACAGATAATTTAAATGTAACTCAAATGTCTACTGAGAGCACAGAGGTAGGAAATAAGATGGAGAGGCCATAATTGGTTTCTCCCATACACTGTTTTGAAGCACTGGTGATCCCTTTATGGTGACCAAAACATTGGGTGATTGCAATACTTTTCACAGGACAGTTTGCTCAGAATGGTTTAATTCGAATGAAATATTTTCACAGGTTTTTATTAATTACATTAGGAAAAAATTAAGGTAATTTGATTTTATTCAATTAAGGATTACAAAAATTAAGATAAAAGTTTATTGTATTAGTAATATTAAAATTATGCATTATTTCTTTTCTATTTACAAAGCTTCTTCCTAAAATATTTTCTCAAATATGATTTTTTAGCTACTGAAGCATTTTTTAAATGGAAAAACCTAAGTCAATTTATAATTAATGCTCTATTCAGTCCATTTCAAATTAGCGCATGTTATATTTTAATAGTTTTGAACATTTAAATAATTGTATTGCACCTTCTCGGCATGACAACATTGTTAAAAAGTACTGGTGAGACCGTGAACTAATGGCATTTGTAAAATGCTAATGTTTGGCATTTGTAAAATAAATAAATAAAATATTTTAATAGTGAAATACATTAAATAGTACTTAAATTTCTCTGAATATTTCTGAAATGGAATAAAAATAGGATTTTTTTAAATATTATTTAAAACTTGTAACTGAGTTATTATAAAATGTAAGGGAATAATTCTTTTAATTATACTTATCAGATTTTTTTACCCTTAATTTCAACAATACATATCCCAAAACACTTCTTTATTACTTCCTCAAGAGCACATCTCATAGAATTTGCTTTACAATACCTTTTAACAACTTGCTTTCCAGTACAAACAATTTTTGCTTAAATAGTTTTATGACGTATTTGTCAACAGGGTTTCAATTTATGTTTACAATTCAATGTTAAGGTTATTATATATTTAGGTAATATTTATAATCATTATAAATTTAGATACATTTAATAATTAGATTTTTTCACAGTAACTTTCACAGGAGTTTATGAATGAATAAATCCTTCATTTCAAACACATTTATAAATAATTTAATGAATATTTACATATTTTGTTAAAGGCAGGTATATGCTTTTTGCAAGCATATGCATAAATACCCATACATATTTCATATTTTTTATTTTCGGTATGTGCAAATCTTTAATTTCTGTGCATTTTTTTGAGTTAAATAATTAACAATAATTTAGCAGACACCCGAAATTTTTACATAAGAAATATGTATAAATATAATTTGAATGAAAATTACATGCATTATTTTTAATAACCACTCAAAGGTCCATTTTTCTTTGAAATTTCTCCACGATGGCATCGCTCCCTTTAAGCAGATAGCCCTTGCATGCCTTACTCTACTTAATAAAAACTTAACCTGACCTATGTGCTTAATTACAAATATTTTAACATGCATAATTTTATATTTACATTTAGCCATCAAGTTTCAAACTTTTGACTTAAAACACGTTTTAGGATACATTCATTACCAAATTCAAATCTTCTAGTAAATATATTTTGGCAGAGCACTTAATACCTTTGCTGTTACTGGTTCTCAATTTCTCAGAGATATCTTTAATCCAGAAGACAGTTAATTGAGAATCGAAAATTTTGCCACTTTTTAATTACGATACTGAGAGCAAACACTGTAATATACTTCAGTTAGCCATTCTTTGTGTATGAATGAGACCTGCGTACATTAAGGAGCGAGCATGAACCTCAAATTTCCAAGAAAAAAAGACTTGCGTATGAAAAATTTAACAATCTGGAATCAGTAAGAGAACCTTTCATGACCTCCTTAAGAGAGAGTAAGTCTCCCTCCAGTAAGAGAACCATGATCGGACCTCCTTTGGCAACATACACAAATAATTTTCACCTCCGTCAATTACCCCAGTTTCAAATTCTTAATAAGCTGTCTTGATGATGTGGCACGTTCACATGGTCACATCATCTTGACTGCACATGGTACTTCCACCGAATTCGCAAATATCCATCTTCTGTTCCACACATTTGTGTAAAACTGCACACGATTTTACACAAATATATAGTTACAAATCAAGAAAAAGTTAACTTATTGGCAATCTATATGCACATTTATTAATTTTGAAGAGGATTGCAGCATTTAGTGGCAATTTTATTTTTTAATTAACCCAAATAAGCTACTTATTTAAACTAAATAAGTAAAAAGTGTAAACCCAAAGTGATTATTTTTCAATTATATAAAAATAAAATGATGAATTTAAAATGAGCAACTATGAAGCCTCTTCTTTAAAAAATTTTTAAAAAGCACATGTTACAGTAATATGTGGATGACAAAAAAATTTATTTTTCTATCAAGGGTATCAAAAGATGTATACAATTTTAAGGTTGGAATGCGCTTTAGCCCACTGCTTGGCGGCGATTGTTTTTGAATGAGCAATAAACGCGCCAACATGGCTGACTGTTTGTACGTTGCCTACATTGTGCAACTCGCTGAAGTTTTTTTTAAGTTTAAAAGGAACGCTGTGCACATGGCATTTTCTTGTAATTTATTTTCGTTATTTTAGCTTATTTTGTTCATTTGTGCACGTTGCCTACATTGTGCAATTCGCTGAAGTTTTTTTTAAGTTTAAAAGGAACGCTGTGCACGTGGCATTTTCTTGCAATTTATTTTCGTTATTTTAGCTTATTTTGTTCATTTGTGTACGTTGTCTACATTGTGCAATTGGCAGATTTTTTTTAAAGTTAAAACGGAACGGTGTGTACATGGTATCGTTTGTAATTTCGATGCCATTTTGGTTACGTTTTCGCGGAGCGTGTCGGGAAGGTTATGTAACGGCATAAAATGTGTAAGTATTACAACATAAAATGTAAATAATTAATTTAAACCTAACTGACAAATATTTTAATGATCATAATGTTTGTTTTACATATTATTTTATTATCCTTTTGTGGCAACAGTTTCCATACTAATTTATGCTTTAGAATTCTATGTTTTGCTTACAATAGGTTTTCGCGGAGCGTGTCGGGAAGGTTAGGAATTGCTGCAAAGATGTTTCGCAGAAACGTGCCGAATTGGCGATTTTCAAAACATCGCCAAGCAGTGGGCTAAAGCGCATTTTCACCCAATTTTAAAGGTACCGTAAGGTATTTTTCATTCTTTAAGCATAACATTTTTGTTAAAATCTATATTTTTGTAGTTCAACAGTTTAGAATTTTATAAAACAAATTCATAATCAAAATCGCTCTTGTTAGTTAACGAAAAATAACCAAGATAATATAATAAAGTTACATAACCATCAATAATAAAAGATGTGATATTTGCATAAATGTCACTAAACTATACAAATTGCTATTATCCATTACACAATGAATTTTTTTTTAGGCAAAAGTGTCCTGTTTTTCTATTTGTATAGAACTGTTGTGTCGAAATACTATCAAAGCGCTGTCAAGGAAGTTTCTGAATATAAACAAAAAACACCCCATCTGCAGACCGAAGCCTCGGAGCAGTGCTTCACCTGTAGGGCAGATTTGGCCCCTCCTTCCTTTTTTCCCTCTATGATTGAGAGTAATTCCTTCAAATACAAATTTGGTGACAAATTCCCAAAGAGTTTTGGCACTTTTACACGCACACCCAAAAGCAAAATTCATAAAAAAATCGATTTAGTGGTTTTATAAGACTAAAAGACTTTTTGCAAAAAATTCAATAAAGCTGACAGATATGCTCTAGACCAAGGCTTCTTAAACTTTTTTTAGTCGTGACCCCATAATATTTACGAAAATTTTGTGGGAGCTCATAAGCTTTGCACAAATCCGACACAAATATGAATGAAACTGTCAATTTTTTCAGTTGTACTGTAATATACTAGTGCAGTTTTAGGTCATTAACTTTAATTTCTAATTGTAATGCATAGAACAATGTGAAATTTTAAATAAGTAACAGATGAAATGGCAGTAGCATGTGCAAGGCAAGTAAAATGAACGTTTATATTATAAAAAGAATGTGTTGAAACATTTTCGTTTTTTCTTTGTCTGTATTGTCTTATCTTTGTCTATTTTCAGATACATTGTGTAAAAATATTTGGTAATTGTAAAATTATTATAGCAAGTTAAAGAAATATCGAAACTGCTAAAATTTTTGACAATCCCCTGCTGCAGGTTCCGCGATCCTCATGGGGGTTGCGTCCCACAGTTTAAGATACTCTGCTGAAGACAGAGTATATTTAAGGGTGCCCTTTGGTTATCAGCAAGTTATAAAGCATTTATCAGTACGTTGAATTGCTGTATACATCATTATTAAGTTGTTTCATTTATCGTGAAGTTGTTGTTTCATTTATGATACCCTGAGTAGCTGAATGTTATGTAAACCCTATTATGATGTATGGTTGAGTGATTACGGTTAATTTTACTGGTTTTAGAACATTTGTAGGATGTCAGTAAGGTGTGTGCTTTGCACTGTAAAATGGCTGCTGGTGATAAATTGGGTGTTTTGCGAAATAGAATAAGAGAGTGGAAGGTGGTTTTTTTTTTTTTTTTTTTTTTTTTTTTTTGAAGTGGTTGAGGACAGAAGAAAAAAAAAACTTTGTTGGATGTAATTCAATGAAATTATAAGTGTTGTGTTTCTATGAAGGAAATAAGCATGGTTGAATACAAAGACTGTTCAGATAGCTTTGAATGGGTTTATTGCAAGAAAGGTTCAAATGCTCACCATATAAAGCATTCCACTAGAGAGGGAACATGGTTTGAGAAAAGTTTTTGGATGCTATTAAGAAATTTTGTGTGTCAGAAAAGTTTCTAAATAGTGTAAGTGGATATTTCCTTTGTCTAGTGCATAGATTCATTTCCTTTTTTATGTTATTTCATAGTTTAGTTTAAAATGTAGTTTACTGAGATTATATATCTTTTGTTTGGCTCTAGTGTAGCACTGGGTGCTTCTTTGACTTTTTAAGTGAAAACAGATCGATGTGTACATGGACAAAGTCAAGGGAGTGTTTGTCAAGTTTGAGCAATTCTCTGATATTTTTTTAAGTGAATATAGGTTGATGTGTACATGGATACCAAGTTTGTGCAATTCTTTGATTTGTTATTTTGGCTCTCTGTAGCGGCGATTTCAACAACAAAACGTCAAAGAACGGCAACAAATTCGGTGTCCATGTACCGCCAAAAATCACCAATTTTCACCAAGAGGCACCCATAAATACTATATTTTTACTCTCTACAGCATTGCATCAAATGAACAGTTTCTGTTTTGGAAAAAATGAGGTCAACAGAAGGTATCTCTTAAAAATTTAATGAGTTACACTTTTGAGAAATATGCTTACAGGGAAATTATTTTCTTAAAATTTAATGAAATACCAAACTGGCTTACTCTTTCATTGACAGTTTTGTATTCAATTGCTTCTGCAATAAAGCTTTCATGTGCTTTTCAGCTTCAGTTTCGACTCCGAGATCTTCCGTCTCCATGTCTTCATCGAACACGGAAGAAGCTGGTCTCTTCTTCACATGCTTCATTCCAATAGTTCTGCAATATTAGAAAATTCTTTTATATAGATTTAAAACAAAGCAGTTGGCAAGAAATACATATCATATGTTTATCACACACATAAAATTGAAAAACACTTTAGTAATATCAAGAAAGACGAACTCGCGTACTTCCACTTTGGCACGAAATAGATGCTTACGGATCTGCACACGTGCAAATGGTTTACGTTAGTGGTCTCAAAACTAGCAATCCACAGGTGAACCAATTTTATGTTACCTGCAAATATGAGGACTGTTAAAAAAAATTTACCAAACTTTCTTTTTAAACTATGTGCTAACGCCTGCATATGCCATGCCGCCACTAGTTGTGACCACATGCAACAGAGGCATATATTTTAGTAACATATTGTCTTTAATTAGGTTCTGATCTATCCATGTTTTTATCAAATAACTACCATTTCAGTAAGTTCGGGCATAGGCTGCTATACTTATATTCGGGATTGGTGAAAAAGCAAAAAATGTAGAAATAACAGAAACAACTCATCTGTGCAAAATTTTGCTCAAAACCAGGAAAATTTTCATGGAAACATTCTGAATATTTAACAAACTTACAAAAATGTTTGCAAAAGTTGAATGCTGTACTTTGATTGATTTCAATAGGAAAGCAAAAGTTTCGTTAACGAAGATCCAAAGACTTGATAATTTTTCACATTAAAAGACAACCAACATGTTCAGAGTGCACTATCAGTTTGCAACACATGGTATACTGTATAAAAGGAAACATAATTCTAATATGATTGAGAGATCTGAATCATAAGGAGCATCAGTCTTAGATGTTGCATCATGAGAGTGATCCAGCTCAGGCATCGCTCCTTGTTCCAATAATCTGGAGAAACATCTCGCTTCCATTGTGTCCCATCATCCTATTCTCTGAATTTGGTCACAGCAGACTTTTTTTCTCTTTCCCAAACTTAAAACTACTTTGAAAGGACATCATTTCCAGTCCACAGAGGAAATCCAGGAAAATGCAACAACAGTATTGCATACCATTGAAAAAAGTTATTTCTAGCAAGCGTACCAAAAGCAAAAGAAACAATGGCAACAGCATTTTGACACTAAAGAATAGTGCTTTCAAGGGCATATTAGTTTAAAGTTTACATACTTAGAAAAAGAACAGTAAAAGTTTGGTCATGTTTATTTCCTTGTATGAAGTAAAGGAAGTATTGTAATCGTGAGAAATCAGATTTCAATGGAAATGTCCATTTTGGCCATTCCCAAATCCATTCTGACTGCTTCCTTGCAGAATGTGTGTATGTATGGACAGAATGAAGACTCTCTCTTTCCAAAATGGATTCAGAATGTTTTTTTTTTTTTTTCATGATATCTGTAGGTACATGTTCTTATGTATGTATCTCGCATAACTCAAAAATGATTATCCGTACAACATTGAAATCTTGTATATGGAATTGGTATAACATCTAGTTGTGCACCTCCCTCTTTTAATGCAATCGGTAGTATCAGAAGCATACATACATATATATATATATATACACACATTCCCCTTTCCTGGGTTAAAAGTTCTTACCTGGCCTGTTTTCACAATCATTGTTCAAAGTGATATAGTTCTAATTACAGAAGTGCTTGAAAAGTGACAAAAATATTCATGTTCTGGCAATGTCAAATCTTAAAATTAATTAATTTTGGACAAAGAATGAAATCTAAATTTTAATGCAGTCTCCCAGTTCTTATATTTTGGGAAAGTTTCCTATTCATTACAAAAAAATTAAAATACAAGAAGATCGTCTTCTGTATGACAAAAAGTTGATCAGGATATTAAATTTCAGATTTGCAATTTTTGATATTTTCAGCTTGCCTTGAGAGATCGGTTAATTATGTTAGAATAATTCAAAGAAATGAGTTAAAATGAAGTGAACCAAAAATATGTTTAATTTAATAGGCCATACAAGGAAGTTATGTAGCGTCCACATCAGATTTCTTCAACAGTCTTTGTGTATTTTAACACTTTCACTGCCAGTCATGTGAGGTTGTATTGATAGTTAATGCTGTGTCACAGAAATAGATTGTACCCATATGCCAACTTACTTATTATAAGAAATGTGATTTAAAAGAGGTAATAAAATATTATTTTATGTATCACATTGATTACTAAGCCTTTAAGCATAGAATTTTATTACTACATACCAGCACCTGATCGGTATTAGAGGTAAAATTACTTCTGCAATGTCACATTACGTGCTGGTGCAAGGCATTTAAAAGTGAATCAAAATAACTAACAATATGCATTATTCTGGTATGAAACTATATCACAAACAAATATATATCACAGATGAATTTATTGCAAGATAGTTACAATGATATTATTGCAAACTACATACTGCAATACTATCAGAATGTTATTTGTGTATGATCTTTGTGCAAAATGAAACTGCTACTATTCTAAACCACATACATTTACAACTAGTTTCTAACCATCACTCTGCGCCAATACCAGCATATATATTCAAAACGTAATGCCGACTGAACTTGAAAATAAACAATGAGACGTTGCTTTTCCCATAATAGTACATAACTGGCACATGAGATATCACACCACACCAGGCACAAGAGTGTGATCGGCTTTTCAGCCAATTGTCTGCGTCTAATCTGAAAGCCAAATAAGCAAAGAGGTGGCTCTGAAAATATTAGAGGATATATAAGTAAGCTATAACAAAATATGATAGCTGTTTTAAAAAATAATTTTCGATCTCAAAATTAACATTCTAGATTTAGTGCTCTTCCCCTGAATTCATCTGTTCTGCACAATTCAAGATTTTTCTATGTTACGTAACACTGCTTGACAAAGGTAACTAACAGTACAATTAACCAATCATGGCTTTTGATTCACATTTGTACCTATGCAGTATAAATTCCACTTTGCAAGGAACTACACTCCTTTTTTCCTGACTTCTGACATACAAGCATATAATGCGCTGCTTAAATTGCTATGATTAAAGAGTATATTGTCTACAAGGAATTATTCTAGTGTGCCTGCAAATAAAGATGATAATTGGCTAAAGTTTGGTATCAACTTTTTCCTCTCGCCTTACCACTCAGCTATTGCAACTGTGCTCCGAAATTATGACATATATATATAAATCTGTTTATATGGGGAAAAAACAAAGTTGGCAAGCTGCTTTTATAATACTGAATATTTGGTGGGTGATGCCAAGATACTAGTGAATTCTTTCTCTTTCACATTTCTAACACAAAGACAATTCCACTCAAGACAAAAATCTTCAACAGTGTACAGGAGGGATGAAAGACTTATTCAGACAGTTAGTGAGCAAATAAGTACGAAATCCGAATGTCCAATATCTGGACTAGCGATCAGCTATTCTTCCAAAAGATAAATAAATAAAATAATAAAAGATATCCCTTTCCCTAGGAATGGAGAACATAACAAACAGAAGAAGCAAGTATACTGTAAATGTGATTCTACTACTACTATTACCCTACTATTCTCCATTTTACTACTGGACTAACTAAGATTTCTGTATGTTACTTTCAAACACCTGCTGGCTAGGGAAGTCGCATCATGGCCAATAATAATGCACTGTTTGATGTTGCAATGATCCTATACTTTCGGCCTTAGAGTGGTTGGGAAGAGATAGAACTAGAACCACACGTTTTGCCATGCAGTGCAAGTTCTGCGATCCAAAATTCTGCTAAATATTTCTCTGAAAATTTTACTGCCACTAAATTCTACTATTCTGTGCCTCTCCTAATACGTGCAAATAAAAACCCGTGAAAATGTTCATTAGATGAAGAAACAAGAAACAAACCACATTTATAGTTCAAATGTAAACTATATGCACATGTGCAGAACAGTAACTGTAGTTTCTCAGATAAATAAAGTTTACTTGTCCATAATAATACTTTATGCTGCACAGATATTTTGACATTCTTATAAACTGATCATTTCTACTGGAAGCATTTAGTTTTTTTCTATACCATTCAAAGACACTTTTCATAACTTAATTTTTCAAATCTATAAAAATTTCTCAAATTACTTACACTGAATTTCTAAATGCTACAGCAACATAAAGTTAGGATGAAGAGGAAGACATTACTTTTTATAAGATAGCTACATTAGAATCCATTTTTGTTTAAAGAAAGTAAACTGCAAAAAATTTCCCCATTTCATGCTAAAAAAAAAGAGTACGGTAAATGGCTGCATAATCTGAAAAATTACTCAAATACTTAATTCAGATTCTTTCTTTATGTTTTTGATTTGTTTTACTTGACAGAAGATTTTTAATTCATGAGGCTGCAAGCAATAAAGATGCACGAACTGAAGAAAAATCTCACATAAAGCTGATGTGTAATAAGAATTTGACATTATAAGAATTTGGAATGTAAAAAAAAAAACTGAATCCAGCAATAAATAAAAGCCCTGTTGAAAGGTTTCATTATAAAATAGCATCAATGAAAAATAAAAGATTGCAAAATTTGGCATTTTATTACCATTTGGTGATTTTTGATCAGGAAGCCCCTGCTCCTAAAACAGACCCACGTATGAAATGAACTGGAGAAGAGAACAGAAAAAATATTTCTTCATAATCCACTGAAAGTGATTTTTAATGAAGGAACAGAATAACATTGGTGATACTTCTTCATTAAAGCAGCTACTATGCTTAATCACTCTAAATACACAGCTTAAATGGCTTAGTATATAACATGGAAATGTAAAATATTGCCAGAAGCTTAGGTTGTGATCTCTTTAAAAAGAAAATAACATAAATATTCTCCTACAAGAAAAAAACTAACTGAATCCACGGCAAAGTGCATGGAAAGTATAATTTTACCTAAAAGATATATAACTAAATATCAAATATTTAAGTTATTTGCATTTTGTTACTACAAACTCTGTGTTTCAAATGTCTCAATATTTATGAAAGATCATGTCTAACAATTTCTGAATAAATCATTTAAATCTGATTCTGAATGTTCTTTTAAGCAGCAAGAGGTTTTTAGAATAGATAACCAAAAATATACATGAAATAAAATATGAAATCAGCTTATAGTATTTAGTAAATGTTTTATGCAAATGAATTTCAAAACACTAGTGTCTGAAAATAAGCGTGAGTCACTGCATATGTGTGTGCTTCTATAATATCATGATAAAAAAAAAGGAAATTAAAACACCACATACTATAATATATAGGGAATTGGGCTGATTATAGTGAAAAGAAATCGATGAGAAATTTTTATTTTCATCAGACTTATAAATAGTAGTCTTAGAAAATGAAAACATTGTACTGTTAAATGCTGTTTAAAAATTAATATACATGCGATCTGAATATCAAGAATATTTCAAAAGATCATGCCTCAGCATATGCCTACAGACAAGTTTCCAGAAACTTTCAGGCCACAGTAAATTAAAAGAAAATGTTTCTGCATTTGCTTTTAATTTCCAAAAATTTAACTCACAAAAATAGCAAAAATGAAACAGATATGAAACTACATAGCTAACATGTGAATACAAATACATACCTAAAATTCATAGCATGCGGATACATTTCACCCAGGGTTAACAACAGAAAAAAATTCGTTTATCTGTTAAATGTTTATATTAATAAAATCGCTCCTACATCCAAAACCAAATTGACTCCACCAAGGCTATTCTTCGAACATTACCCAATAAATTAAGAGGCGGGTCTTCGACTTAAGATAATTAGTCAAAAACATAATGTAAAGTCTTTACCAAAACAAAAAATTAAAAAAATATCCCTTCAAAAATAATTAGCTTATGACAACACAATAACTGAAAATACTAATGTGAAATAATATGATCGCTTAAGATAGTTTTTCTGCCCGTAGAGAAAGACTTCTAAATTATTCTATTTGTCTAGGACAATCAACTTCTAACCCTAAGTTCTTATTCTCTTATTTATAAATGTTATTATAAGTTTTTGTCCCATTCTTTTAACAAAAGATAATATAATTTGGCAATATAATAATAATTATAGTTCGGCATATTTTCGGTAAATATACAACCATTAATGAAGCAGCGATAACAATCTAGCTAGATATTTTATAATAATAACTCTAAGAATATATATTTTAATAATGATATTAATCGATTTAGCGAATTATTTGATGCAACAGTTACCAGTCAGTTCAAAATAAAATATGATAGAGACTTTTTGTAAAATTTTGTTTTCCTCAATATTATTATCTGGCAATCTAGTTGTTTTGAGCATGTCTGTGTTGTTAAATTTCTTAAGCTAAACTGAGTCAGATAATTTCTGTGAAACAAACTTGACTGAACATTACTAATTGTGATAGTGCTTTTTGTAATCTGCTTTAACGTTAGATGGAATGTGTAAAATGAATGCATCTGTATCACTGAGTAATTTTGAATGCCCCAGTGGATTTTGTAAGGAAAATATTACAACGCAGTTGTATCATGAAGATTTAGACGATGACTGTGAATTATGGCTGGTTCGAATGCCATGCGATTTCGATCCATCTCTCGTGGAGAATAAAGGTATTGCTCTAGATGGAAGTACTAAATGCATAGTGTCTGATGCCCACTGTGAAAAAGCGTACGAATGTTACTCTGAAAATTATGAGATGAAAAATTTGTGTTTAGTGTTACCTCATAAGAGTACCAGAGAGTTGAGTCCCGTAAGAAAAATTTTCAAGGGATCTTTGTGTGTTTTAGATGCAGTTCCAGATGATATTATATATGAAAATAAGGAAATGGAATATGCTGAAAATACATTGCATAATTCTGTTACAGTTCCACAAGATGATTCTGCTGAAATATTTGACGAGATGTATCCAGATACTGAAGAACCGTCAATATCGCAAGGAAAAGTGAAACATAAACATTCTAAAAAAAATCGACATAAAAAGTCATTAGACATTAATAGCATTAAAAGTGAACCAGAATTTGACGATTTTCCTCTGTGCAACTCCCAACATCTGTAGAGTATAAAATAAATTTTTTGTTCCAGTCCATTCTGAAAGTATTAAACTTTCTTAACTGGAAATAAAAAGTGTTGATTTTTCACATTACTGGTTTAATTTTAGTTCTGTATTCAGTATTTTACTTCGAATCAGTTTAACTTAATACATATCATGAAAGTAAAATTGTTTGAGTGATAAGATGAAAAACTTATACTTGTTTATAAATGTTCTGTTATCACACCATTTGAAATTCAATTCTGATGCAAAATGTATTAGCATTTAATTGGATATTTTAAATTTTATATTCTTTGGCTAATTTCATTTTGTAATTTTCTTATATTTTTATACCAAGAAAATCCATAATTGAAAGCTTTTTATTTACCAAAGTATTTTTTAATACAATAAAATTAACATGAAAAGTATTAAAAAGCTTTACGTTAGATGGAACGCTTGAAAGCTTTTTATTTACCAAAGTATTTTTTAATACAATAAAGTTAATAAGAGTTTAATGGTTTGCAACCATGATTTATACTTGCTTGTTTGGTTTATTATGTTTTAGTTTTTTTTTTAACTTTTTAAGTTACTTGGAGCTCGAGCCTGGTTTCTTGGAGGTTTTTTTTTTGGAAAAAAATGAAAACTGATTTTATGCTAATGGTTTAGTTTTGGATTTCAGGTAGTTTGGAACCACATGGCTCGTTGGCTCTTTGTTTTTGGCTGGAGGGGCCTGCTCATTATTGGTCATAAGGCTGGCTTTGCCAGCTAGGGGGACCTGGGCTGCGCCCTATATCAAACAATAAAATTAACAATTTATATACATAGTATTTTTCTGGATAAGTTTAGTAATTTACCATTTATTCATGTTAACGAAATTAAATATAGATATTAGCCTATTAAACTTTGCTTGGATCATTGTGTGAAAGTCTACAAATTTCTACAGTACATTAAGGAAATTCAGATCAAATGAAAATTAATGAGATCAATAGGTAAAACTGCATATTAGGGGCCAGTTTGGCGCGTTTTCGAAAAATCGCCAAATTGGTTATTTTCACGCGTGTTAGAAAATTACTAACTCATCAATCATATCGCCATATTAGATGGTTGCAAATTGGAATGAACCCTGTAAACGTGCAAAAAATTGATCTTTTAAACATGCAAAAATATCTAAACAACCTGTAAACACGCAAAAATATCTAAAACAGAAGTTCAAGAAAAACAACGATAAAGTATTTGAAAGTTAATAATTATGTATTTTATGGGATCAACAATATTAAAACTTTTCATAGTATCATATACTATTTTTAAAACAGTAGAAAATGGACTAAAACGTTTTAGCACGAAATTTATGAAATTGTAATAAGCAGTAAATGAGCAATAAATGATTGGAAAGCATTGATTCTTATTTAATATAACACTTAAAAAAAATGCAGAAGATAAAATTCAAAATTTCGATCTACTGAAACATGAGCAATAGTATAGTAAAAAAACAAAAAGTGGTTAAACAATTTTAACTACGTAATTTATATTTTTATTTATAATAAACAGTAGAAACTTGCAGTTGTTTCTATCCACACTAAAATGTAACAATACAATGGAGATGAAATTCAAAATGGCGCGCTCATTTCAACCACGTAAAGCCTGCTTAAATACTATAAACTGTAACCTTAAACCCTAACGATTTTCATGATACCAAGAGGTTACCATTGGCGCGATTTGGTGACTTCGATGGTGATTGATTTCGCTTTATTTGGTGACTGGCCCCTAATCTGCACTCTAGCCGATCAATAAAATGTAAGGTGAAAATGCACTTTAGCCCACTGCTTGGCGATGTTTTGAAAATCGCCAATTCGGCGCATTTCTGCGAAACATCTTTGCAATTGCAACCTTCCCGACACGCTCCGCGAAAACCTATTGTAAACAAAACATAGAATTCTAAAGCATAAATTAGTATGGAAACTGTTGCCACAAAAGGATAATAAAATAATATGCAAAACGAACATTATGATCATTAAAATATTTGTCAGTTAGGTTTAAATTAATTATTTACATTTTATGTTGTAATACTTACACATTTTATGCCGTTACATAACCTTCTCGACACGCTCCGCGAAAACGTAACCAAAATGGCATCGAAGAAAGAAGGAATTTTTTTTAAAAGGGCATTAAAATTACAAACGATACCATGTACACACCGTTCCGTTTTAACTTAAAAAAAAAATCTGCGAATTGCACAATGTAGGCAACGTACACAAATGAACAAAATAAGCTAAAATAACGAAAATAAATTACAAGAAAATGCCATGTGCACAGCGTTCCTTTTAAACTTAAAAAAAACTTCAGCGAATTGCACAATGTAGGCAACGTACAGATGTTATACGGAGTTACCCATGTTGGCACGTTTATTGCTCATTCAAAAACAATCGTCGCCAAGCAGTGGGCTAAAGCGCATTCCAACCAAATGTAATAATAAGAAAAATTAATTTTTTAAAGTCTCTTTTTAGGGCCCTATAAATTTATTAAAAGACATATGGCATATTTCTTATCACAAGTATGATAGTACTATTTTTTATGGAAATTTTTACTTCCTTTATGCTAAATTTGGGTTTTCTTCTGCAAAGCGCTCGGTAAATGTAAACACCGCCAACATTGGCGATAATAGTTCAAACCTGGTAACCCGTCAGTTCAATTGCCACCTTTGCTGTTCGCATTTGCAGATTTAAACTTTTCTTCACATATTTCTTATTATTTTTTCGGATTTTCACGTTATTTTTATGAATTTTTAACAATGAGTAGATACAAACATATTCATATAATTAGTGAAGTTTTCGGAGATAGATGCTTGTTCGCGGAAGAAAATCATGAGAGAGGGAATGATAATCGGAAACACGAATATTTTGATTTTTTTGCGCAATACATTTATAAAATTAAAAAAAAAAGTATGAGAAGAACATAATTTATTACTAAAAAAAAAACTTTCATGTAATCAGACAGTTGCAATTCAGTTTCTATTTAAAATGAGAATATTTGCTGATTTCATTTATGTGTTGATAATGGATTTTCATAGTTTTGGAAATACTTTTAAATTATGCAATGAAGATATTACCTATAAAAGTACTTTTTGATTTTATGCTTTTATAATTTCCTTAGAAACTGCACTGTTAAAAACAGGAATATTTTGGAATTTTATAATATTGAAAGATATTCAAAGACAGATGTGAATTTTACTAATTTTTTCCATTAAATAGATAACTTTGTCAAGAAAAGAGTTCATTATTACAAAGATCTCATTATTAGATTATTATTTCACTTCCATTAAGCTTAATATATTGTTTTCCGTGCTTATTTTAATTTAATACAAATTTATTTTCATATATCATGTTTAATCGGTTAATTTTACATCCATATGCTTTTATATATTGTTTACTTTGCTAACCTGAATTTATGTCATTTATTCTTTTGATTATATGCACTAAATATCACCTTTATGCAGCTTACTTCCATGTGTTTAATAACCGTACGGCGCTCATCGTCGACGTCGATCAACCGTTGGTGAGCTTGGCGACTGTAACAGCGCGAACGGTTCTTTGCCGAAGCGCCAACGGGCGCTTTGCAGAAGTGCTTCCCTAAATTTATTGTTTTCTGTGCTAACTTAAATTTGATACAAATTTATTTTCGTATATCACATTTAACTAGTTTATTTTACATCCATATGCTTAATATATTGTTTTCTTTGCTAACTTGAATTTATTATTTATTTTGATTATATGCACTAAATATCGCGTGTATGGCCCATCAGTGATCACCCGTTGGCAAGTTAAAATGCAATGGTGCCAACAGATGCTCTGCGAAAAAAAACCCAAATTTAATTCAGATGAAATATTTGATCAGAAAAATTATTCTGAAAATCAATAGAATTTGAGGAATGAAATTTGCCTAGTTGAATGTTCATTAATTTAATAAATTTCATTTATTGCTGGGAAACATTTTTCATAACAAAGGTTAAAAATTTTAAATTTGAAGATCTACCCGAAGACCAAAAAATACGTTGAAAAACTGGGAGAGCTGGCAGCTATTTATTAGTTATTTTTCCATACATGAAAGTTTGAGCAAAATATATAAGCGCAGTAAGCCTGATTAATGCCAAAAATGGTAATCTCATGAATAAGTTTGCTTGTAATTAGTAACCACTCCTGGTGTTTTCTTTCATTGTTGACAGCAAGTTATATACTGTAGTATTACATTTATGATTTATCTTTACATTGTTTACATGTAAATTTGGCTAGACTGCAGATTACGGGCCAGTCGCCAAATGAAGCGAAATTGCACCAAATCTGGTAACCTCTTGGCGTCATGAAAATTGTTAATATTTAAAGTTACAGTTTATAGCATTTAAGCGGGGTTTTTGAATTTTCGTCATTTCACTGTGCTTCTAGTAAATTATGTGAGCAAAGTGGCTGACGTCGAAAGAGTTGAACATGTAGATTTTACTTATTTGATTCGGTTGCAAAATGTGTGATAGAATAGTGCATGAATTATGGTTTGATTGCGAATATGTACGAATGTCCTAAGTGTAAAAATAGTATGAAATTACTTGAAATGAAAGATGCAACAGATTTGTGTGAATGGAGGTGTGTGTCTATTATATGTGGTTAAGCACATGGTTGAAATGAGCCGTAGAGTCGGTGTTGAATGAGCGCGTCATTTTGAATTTCATCTCCATTGTATTGTTACATTTTAGTATGGATATAAACAAATGCGAGTTTCTACTATTTATTGTAAATAAAAATTTATTGTAAAAATATAAATAACGTAGTTAAAATTGTTTAACCACTTTTTTTTTTTAATATTGCTAATATTTCAGTAGATCGAAATTTTGAATTTTATTTTTTTTTTCTTCTGCATTTTTTTAAAGTTTTAAATTAAATATGAATCAATGCTTTCCGATCATTTATTGCTCATTTACTCCTTATTACAATTTCTTAAATTTCGTGCTAAAGCGTTTTACTCCATTTTGCTACTGTCTTAAAATGGTATATACGAGGCGTATTTGGAAACTAAGTACTGTTTTGAAAAAAAAAATAGTAAAACAATTTTTTCGAATCCAATTTTATTTTTACATGAAAATACATGTCTTAAACTATTTTTCAACATAGTTTCCGCCAATGATCAAACACTTGTCATAGCGGGTGACCAGTTTTTGTATACCATCGTCAAAGAAACTTCCCGCCAGTTTCGATAACCACGACTCCACAGCATTTTTCGAGTCATCGTCAGATCCAAAGCGCTTGCCACCAAGCTCGCGCTTCATGTGCAGGAACAAGTGATAGTCGGACGGCGCCAAGTCCGGGCTGTACGGCGGGTGATCGAACTGCTCCCAATGAAACTGTCGAATTAAAGATTGAGTGACACCAGCAGTATGGGGCCGAGCATTGTCATGGAGCAACACAATTTCTTTACTGAACATTCCTCTTCGTTTGTTTTGAATGGCACGCCTTAGTTTTGTTAAAGTCTCACAATATCGTGCCGCATTAATGGTTTCACCTAGTGATGGGCAACTTCGGTACTTTCTTGTACCCGGTACGAGAGTAACGGGTACAGACAAGTATCCGGTACAAAATACCCGTTACTCAAGTAACCGTTACTTTGAAAAGTACCGAAAACCGATTTCAAGTACCGAGTACCCAAGTAACGATTTGGAGTACCGAAGTAACGAAATACCGGAGTAACGGTTTGCTGTACCGGAGTACCCTAGTAACGATTTGGAGTACCGAAGTGCCCTAGTAACGATTTGGAGTACCGAAATACGCAGCTAACGATTTTGCGCACTGAAGGAACTCTGCCACGTCACCACGTGTTTCATCTTATCTGTACGGAGGAAGATTTTGAATATCAGAAAACATGCCAACTACGGAAGTGTCTGAGGAGCAGGAGAGCGCGGCGGGTTGTTTCTGGTGTTGGGTTTGTGTAGATTGTCTTTGATGGCCAGTGGGGGTTGGGAAGATTGGCGCGGGAAGTGGATGGATGGAAACATTTTCGGTTGTGTGCAGGTGCACCATTTCGCAAATACAACCAGATATACGCAAATACAACCTCGTACCAAAACCGAAGTGAGCTGAACCCTCATCGATCCTCCAGTAACGAATACCGAAATATACGCAAATACAACCTCGTACCAAAACCGAAGTGAGCTGAACCCTCATCGATCCTCCAGTAACGAATACCGAAATATCGAGAAGAGACGCATATTTTTGTTACAGAGTAACGAATACCGAAAAGCACCCGTTTCGGTAAAGAAGTAACGAATACCGAAAAGTACCCGTTTCGGTACAAAAGTAACGAATACCGAAAAGTACCGATTTCGGTACTGAAGTAACGGATACTTGGATGTACCGATTTTCAGTACCCGTTACAAAATACCCGGTTCGGTAGTACCGACTCATCACTAGTTTAACCTCTGGGAAGAAATTCAGTAAGCAAAACGCCTTTCCTATCCCAGAAGACAGTGCACATGATTTTTTGTGATGACATTGTCACTTTGAACTTTTGTTTTTTCGGAGAATGACTGTGTCTCCACTCCATCGATTGTTGTTTCGATTCTGGTGTGAAATGACACACCCAAGTTTCATCACCTGTCACAATTTGGTTTAAAACGTTTTCTTCTTCATCACTGTACCGCATGAGAAATGTCAGGGCACTACCAAGTCGCTTTGTTTTGTGAACATCAGTGAGCATTTTTGGAACCCATCGGGAACACAGTTTGCGATAATTCAAGCGGTCAGAGACAATTTCGAAGAAAACAGTACGTGAAATTTGGGGAAATGCCTCTGAAAGAGTTGTCACTGGGAAGCGTCTGTTCTCATGAATTGCTTCATCAACTTTCCTTACCAAATCATCGGTGACAACAGAAGGCCGACCACTCCGAGCCTCGGCGTGGACATTTGTTCGACCTGCATTAAACATTCTTACCCACTTTCTCACCATTCCATCACTTATCGCGTATTCACCGTAAACTTCTGTCACTTGATGATACATTTCGGCCGGTTTAACATTCCTCGCGTTCAAAAATTTAATCACGGCAAGAATCTCACAGTCAGCGGGAGAACTAATTGTCTTAAATATTTTGAATGTGCACAGCAAACTGAAAACACAACATAGAGCAACCAAAATGGCGACAATTGAAAGTCGGTAAACAAGAAAGACTAGTGCACATGCGCGGGACACCTACCACAGTGCTGCGACGGCGCTAGAATGAAACGGTACTTAGTTTCCGAATACGCTACGTATTATGAAAAGTTTTAATATTGTTGAGGCCATAAAATACATAGTTATTAACTTTCAAATACTTTATCATTGTTTTTCTTGAACTTCTGTTTTAGATATTTTTGCATGTTTATATGATCTATTTTTTGCATGTTTACAGGATTCATTTAAATTCGCAACCATCTAATATGGCGATATGATGAGTTGTGATTTTCTAAAACGCGCGAAAATAACCGATTTGGCGACTTTTCGAAAATGCGCCAAACTGGCCTGTAATATGCAGTTTTACCGTGAATTTTATTCTTCATTTGATTAAATTATTTTATTTAATTTCTGTGCTACTTTTTTTATGAAGTTAAAAAAAAAGTGCTACTCACTAGGAAAATCTACCAGATTACTTACTTGGATAGTTAGGGTGAAATTAAACATAATGGCTAGAATACATTCAGGAACATTTTAAATGTGATTTAGGGCATAATTTTAAAATTAGAAGTCCTTGAGCCCTTTGAAAGGCCGTCAGGAAAGCGTAACAAAAATTAAAAATAAAATAAGTAATTAAAATTTAATAAAAATTAGATATAAATGAAAATTTAATAAATTATTAAATTAATGGTAAATAGTTAAATGAAACTACCAGACCTCTTGTTTTGGGCCCAATTGGAAATACAATTTTACTCAAAAGTAAGAAATAATCTAGCCCGTCTCTGACAGGATTTAAGCCTTGAACTTAACAGTACTATTTCAATGGATGATATTAATAAAGTTAATTTTCCTGAACATATCAATGCGGAAAAAAAAATAAATGGTTAAAGCATCACCAACAAAAATATAAATGCTATAAACAGTAAGAGAGTGTGGAAGGAAATTTTAACGGAGATGTACGGGTACCAAAACAAAGAGCAACACTCTCTGACTGCGATCCTCTGCCAGTATTATTCTAATTTTCAAGCAGAATATGACAGGCCAAAAAAAAAAAATCCTTCAAATCCAATGGGATTGATTTGTAAGCTGAGAATAAATGCAAAATTCTAGACAAATGAAAATTTTCGTACCCTATATTTGTTTACATTGTTACACAAAGTTTGCAGGTGAGCTTTTCCATAGGAAGTTGCTAGCATCGGACACGCTGATGATTACTTAAAGAGCTTTCAAGAATGAAAAAGTTTTATCCACTGTTATAAATTCATTGCATTTCCTGAAAAATAAGCCTTTGACAAATGAGTAAAAGCATTTTTCTCAAAAGCTTAAACCTCTATCAAAGAATTTGTTTCCCAGGCAAAGGCAGGATTCATTCATTGGTTAGAATGGATTTCTAAGGCTTGCGTGTTAAAAGAATTTTCTGCTGAAACTTTGGTTCAGTTACATAAAAGAAGTGCTGAACACTTTTTATTTAGGGCTTCTGCTAAAATCACAGTTTATTTCAAAAACTGAGAATTACTAGAGACTGGCACAGTTTTCTTGAGGAGGGAAAAAGGCTTTTTCTGGTATTATACAAATCTAATGAAAAGGAAATGAAGTATTGGGTTAGTGTATATTTTAGGATATCCCTTGGATTATCATCAAGTTGTTGTTTCATTTATGGTAACCTGAGTAGTTGAATGTTATGCAAACCCTATTGTGAAGTGATTGGTTATAATGCTTGATTTTGACTTATGGGAATATATTTATAAGGGCTTACTTAGGTATGGGTGTTAGTTGGGAAGAATGTTGCTTATTTTATGCTTCACACCGTAAAATGCCTGCTAGTTATATGATTAACCTGAAGTTTCTGTATACTTTGGAATGGTTAGGAAAGAAAACATTGATTGATTGGTGTGTGAATGAAGATTTAAATGGCTTTGTTCACCTCTCAGTAAATTATGCAGTGAGATTTAAGGAAGTTTGCCGAGTGCTGGTTATCTGAGTATCCCCAAAGGGATTTTTAAAAGAAATGCTACCAACAGTCTGGCAGCCTTTTAAGTAAATAAGAGATTTGTGATATCATTATAGAACACATTATACTAGTTAGTATGTATACATTGTCACCAAAAAAATGTGATATGGCTCCAGTAATTGATATGCATGACATAACACAATCATAAAAGCTTCAGTTTGACTTTATGTAAACCAGATTTATTATTGATAAGCCAATTTATCTAATAAAAAAGGTATAAATTTTGTTCGTTTCTCACATTTTGAAACAATCATTAATATTTAGGACCTACCCTCCACATGACAGTATGCAGTGGAGTTACAGGATCTCTGCTCACAAAAAAAAAAAAAAAAG